>VSMD01015681.1:0-12761 GCA_008750895.1 Mirza zaza
GGGGCGGGAGAGACACTCTCACACTCATGCAAAGTGTGAACCTGAAAGAACCGATCCCTCAAGGTGAGTCCCGAGGGGCTAATTGGGCCTAAATTTAAAATAGAGCAAACGGCACGTGCTGGCAGAGGCCGCGCGCTCGCCTTGCTGGAAAGCCCGCCCGCCCCGCACGCCCGCCGGAGCCCTGCACCACCGGTCAGAGCTCGGCAAGTTGAACCCTTCATTCGCAAAAATGTGCGGGACAGGAACCTGGGCAGGAACCTGACTTGTAAAACTGAGCCCTCCTTCTGTTGTCCAGGACACGCAGTGTCACTTTCACACTGAAGGCTGTGCTTCCCCAGTTTGCCAACTGTTCGCAGGAATAGTCTCTTCCCTCCAAATCCCTTTGCAGAGAACTTTTGTCCACAAAAGTGAGACAAATTCACACAAAGATAGAGAGAAACCCACACGCAGAGATGGTGATGCATGCACACAGAGATTTTCTCTGTCTCTCTCTCCCACACACAAAGACAGATACAAAAATTTAAGAAAGAGGCAAACTAGACGTAGAGACACACACAAAGACACAGGGAGAAGCACACACAGAGATGCACAAATCAGGGGACAGTGCCCACAGAGACAAAGGTGCTGAGAGACACATGCAAATAACAAGCCCAAAGTAGACAGAGACCAAGGCAGAGAGCACAGCAGAAGAGCAAAACCCATACTGGCAGCCAGGTGAGGAAAAGAAAAGTGTGGGAACAAGTCAGCCCCTATGTCCAAGAGTACTGTGCTGCCTCATTTTAATCACCACAATAACCCTATAGAATGAGAGGTATTATTCCCATTTCGAATATGGAGACAATGAAGTTCAGATCCAAGGTCACATGCCAAATAGAGACAGAATTTGAACTCATTGAAATGTAAGCCCTATGAAGGCTGGGACTGTTTGTCCTCTGCTGTAGCCTACTGCTTAGAGCATTACCTGCAACAGGTGTATAAGAGGTGTTCACAACATACAATGTTTGTGGGAGGAAGAGAGGAGGGAGGGAGGGAGGGAGGGAAGGAAGGAGGGAGAGGGAAGAGGAGAGGAGGGCAGGAAACCAGCTCAAAAAGCCTCAAAAGCCCATGCTCTATTTTAACAAGCCTGTCCCATGGTTTCAGTAAAAAGAAATCATCAAAACAAAATTCTTAAGACAAACAGGAAGACCTAAGTTTAATGCAGGGCACATAAATTGTCAAAAAACAACAATAATAAAGAATATAATGGCACTATAAACACCCAACACAAAGAAAGAAACCAAGGAAAAGCTAAGGACAAAAAAAAACCAAAAAAACAAAAGACAAAAAAAAACATGAATTTTTTTTCAAATTTAGTAGTTGCGCTCTTTACTCACTGAATCTGAAAAAGCACATAGAAAACTTCAGTTTTGTTGGGTGCTTACATGTTTGCACACAGAGTCAGCCACTTTCCAATGGAAAATACTCACTCCATCTTCAGCCCTTTAAAATCCCTTTTAAAATTTAAAAGAGAATTTACTGAGTGGGTCACAGCTTTTAACACAGAGATCCCAAGGTCTTAGATTTCCTTCTGGCTTTCAGGACCATGCAACAAATTGATGTGATGGTCATGGTTCGGTTCATGGCTGAACTTTGGAGTGTTGCTCCAGTTCTTGGGCTCTAGGCTTGGAGGGATCACAATTCTTGGCCTGCGTGATGACAGACACTGAGCAAGTGTGTGTGAAGAACTTCTTGAGAGTAGAGTTTAAGGGTGCAAAGTGAAGTACATTTCCTAAGGGGAAATGGGTCTGTCTCCACAAGTGGAGAAGATACTGTCTACTTCTATGTTTCTCTTTTTATATGCTTTATGTTTAGGTAAAGATTAACTACACATCACTGTTTTGGGGACTGAATTCTTTCCAGGTATGGACATGACTTAAAGGTTATGTTTCCATCATTCTTTCTTAACACATGTACGCTGAGGAACGTGCTATACCCTGTGTATGGTAGTGTTTCCACTCTCTGACTGGTGGCCAGTGTCCCGTGCCCTAATTACCCCATTCTTCAAGACTGAAATAACCTTTTCCTCTTTTTATTTTTCTGCAACCATATCCTCCTTATTGTTTTTCCATAACTGCTTTCTCCTTTCTGTTTTTCTGATTTCCATTACCTCTCACTTGTTTTTCTGTCCCTAACATGATGATACGGATAAAGGAGTAAAATCAGCTTGAATGAAAACTCTGGTTTCTTTGAAAGGTTCTTTGAGAGCTATTTTCCCAGCGGTGTCTCCTGAGCTGCTATGAGCTGGGACAGTGGTTGAACTGAAGCTACCTCCTACCAGGTCAAGAATTTAGTTATTCATTTCCTGAAATATGCAGACCTCTAACAATGCCCTCCTGGAAACAAAGTCTCTTTCTTCTAGAGCATGTGCTCAGTCCTACTTAGAGAATCTCTAATATATCCAGGCTGAATAACCTCTTTATACACCTAAGAAAAGTGAAACTCTGGAGGTTCAGTTTAAAAACAGGTAATCGTGTATTAACCTTAATTTTTCAGGAAGTAAGGGAATGTTTTTTGATAGATGGAGAGAGAGAAAAGAAAAATAAATTATGACAACAAAGGGGAAAATAATTTCTCCCTTTAGCCCTGCATAACTAGCTATTCAATGCACAAAAATGTGGTCTTATTCCTAAAGGACCATTTAAAATACAAACAACATATGTTAGGGATTATGATTCTTCTATCTTGACTATTAAATATAAGACCTTTTCCCCTAAAATATAATTATACATGCTGGTGTGTCACAGCCACACACCCTATGTAATAATAAGAACAATAATGAAGAAACCAGTTTGATTTCTTCAAAGACACTCCAATATTAGACATTGAAACAATACGGACAGCAAGCAGGATGTCAGAGAATCCTGGGGCAGAAAAAACAGGGATAAGGAGAGGGAACTTTCTTGTACTGAAGCAGGAAAGGAATGGTGGGGGGAGCGCAGGACTTCTTTTAAGAAAGGATTGGAGTCTTTAAAAAGAGAGACCTTTAAAAGGGCAGCACAGGCCAGCAGCAGTAAAAGTCTTTGTAATGTTGCCTCTCAAACCTGGGTTAGGGCAGGCAGTGCCTTCACAGATAACAGCCTTCAGTTTAACAAACCATTTTAAAGCATAAATAATAGTTTGAGAATATTTCCATGAATGTCATTACAAATTAGAGTAATTTTTGTGGGTGTTGAAAAATAGTTGTTCTTTGGCTAATAAAAATCATACAGTACAGGTTGTAAAAGTTCATTTAAATAGATCATGATCATTTTAAAATAAAACTTTAATAGTATTAAAATATTGACAATTTTATAGTATCTTGTCACAAAATAACTAAAAAATAAAATCAGAAACCCTGAAAGTATTATGCCTGTCTTCTCTTAGAGTTATATCTTGTTATTGTAGATACAGTATGTAAGATTTTTCCATATTTAAAATTGATTTAGAATTTTGAAAATTTATATCCAGAATTATTTATTTGATTATTTGCTATTTTTCACAGTGCCTATTCCTTAAATGGTCTATTCTTCACTTCCTGACTGTGGACACATAAGGTCAGAAATGGTCAGTCTTAGCTCTGTAATAAGGGCTTTCCAGAAAGCACGAGAATCTTTAGCAAATGACAAACTACTAGAATTTTTCATTTTAGATTATTTATTCCCAATGGGGAAAAAACGCAGTAAATTTAGATAAAAAGATCAAAGATTTAATTCTAGCTTTTCCATTAATTCACCATGTGACATAGGGGCAATTTGTTTGGTTTCTTTGCTGCTTAGAGTTGGGGAGTGTGAAATCAAGCCTACCAACAACCGTGTCATATAAGCTTTGTGATCTTGGGCCAGTTACCTTGCTTTCTTAAACAGCTCCAACCCGTTTTTTCATCTATAAAATGTGTGAAATAACAATTATATCCAGAGTTGATATAAGGATTAATGAGTTAGCTTAAGTGTGGAAATTCAAGTAGAAACAGACTGACCACAATAGTGGGGCTCTCTGGAAGCAGAGGCTTACCCTTCTCTCAAGAGACCTCACAAGATGTTTTTTGTTATCACAGTGAATATGCCAAAATTGAGGATCTAGTCTTCAGCCTTACAGGGTCAGACCCAATTTATCAGTACATGTCTTTAGATTAGACTCACCTAAACCAGGTTCAAGATGCAAATTTATAGCTTTAAATCTTCCTCAACCTTCCTGACTTCTAAATATTAGAGCGCTCAGCACTCACACTCAGACCTTTCCTCTTTTCTCTCTATTCTTACTCCCTGGACATATTCCTGGCTACAAATATCATCTACAACTTAACTCAAATTTGTGTCTCCAGCCCTGTCTTCTCCCTTGATTTCAAGTTTTATATCTCTCAATTCCTACTTGATGTTTACACTTAGAAATCTGACATCTTATCTCGAATATGGCCAAAATCCAACTTTTTAACCCCTCTTCCCATCAAAATGTGGTTCTTGCTCCCATCTTGACTGCCTCAGTCAATGATAATGCCATTCTTCCAGGTGATGGATAAAAAGGAAAAAAAAGAAAAACCTCTGGAATCACTCTTAAAGATTTCATTTCTCTCACATCTCCCGTCCAATCCATGAGAAAATGCCACAGATTCTACCTTTAAATGTATCCCCAATCAAACCTCATCTTGCCACCTATACTGCTGGTTTGATTTAAATAAGCACTACTTCCCTCCAGAAATTTTTACAATAGCCTCTTCTTAACTCCACTCTTGACCACTAAATTCTATTTAAGCTGCTAACAGCTATTTATCTTAGTCCCTCATATTTCTACATTTGTAATTTCTAAGGAGAAAAGTTGGCTCTGATACCTTGTCAAGCTTTCATATATACTATGAGAATAGTAGACACATCTTTGATTTATTTAAGGAAAACTGGGTTTTCCTTATACCATATAATAGTGCTCTTCAAGTATTTGGGGAAAAGAAATAATAAAAAAAGTATAAATATATTTAAGTAACTAGATCTTACAAAATCAATTGTTTTAGTATTACAGAGAATTGTAATGAAACTAAATCAGGACATCTTGATAACAATTAAAGTTTATGTTATTTAAAACTGTCATCTTTCAAGGTTACTAAAGTGTGAGGGGAAAGTTTTCTAAAACTTAATGATTTGATAGACCACATTTTTTACAAGATGTAGAAAAGAGAAAACATGATGATAAAACACTTGAAGTTGTATAGAAACTATAAAAGGGAAAACATGATAAAAGATCAAATGTTTTTAATACATCCATGTTCAATAGGAAAGAAAGAATAAATAGTCACAAGGTGATGCTAAGCTTTTACCCTCAGACTCTCTCCAGACCCATTCAGAAGATAACTGGTGAAACAAATGAACAAGTTCCAGATGCCAAGATCAAAGCAACATTATGCAATCTCCTTTAATGGAATTTTATTCTCTGATACTGTTGCATCTTCCTTATCGCTATATCTTATCTATATATGACAAAAAAACCTCTTGAAAGGTATTATGACAGACTTTTTTGAAAAAAATAAAGCAGATATCCTTTCAAATTGAACTATTAAAAAAATCTCAAACTGCCATCATTTGATTCTTGTCTTTTAATATTTTCATTTTGTTACCCTCAAAAAACCAAAACAAATGAAAGACCTAGCAAACTTTTAGGTGGTCACTGCAGAATTGTCTAAACATTACTATTGAAAAATTAATATAATTTGTATGTTTTTTAATGAACAACAAATATTTATTGAATACACAGATGCTTTAAAATGCTTCTCTTTTCATAATGGGAATTAATTATAATACATTTTGTCAAAATTTTAATATACTTTAATAAAAGTATCCAGAATCATAAGGATGTTTTCTGGCTTCCAGTGAATTTCTTACCTTTTATAAAAACAAAATAAAGAAAAGGGATATAATTTTAAGAAAATATAGTACTAAAAAGTATACACTATGTCTTAAGAATGTCAAAATGTGGGTGCTCTACATTGCAAACTATGGAAAAATCATATAGTTTAAATGTTATACTATAAATATTAACTTGAAAAACAGGCATCATACATACACATCACAATAAAAGTCCTTGCTTTGTTAATTAGGTCCTGTCTTCTGTACTCCTTGGGCTCCAGATTCCTACATCCAACTGCCTATTTTACTTCTTCATCTGGATGCCTAATTAACATATCAAACTTAACAGTTCCATAGAAAATTTAATTTTCATTCCTCAATCCTCAGTTTTCTTTGTCTCAGCAAATGGTTCCTAATTTACCTGGACACTTGAACTCAAAACCTCAGACTCATCATTGATTCTACTCATTCCTTCACTCCCTCTCCCTAATCTAACGAGTTTTGTAGGCTTTCCTTCAAAATAGGCACCAAAGTAGTATAATTGTTTCCAGCTCTTCCTTCATTTTTATCAAATCTCCTGATGGGAATAAAATCCAAATCTTTCCTGAAAGGTCTACAGAGATGCTAAGACCTGCTCAACGGGTGGCCCAGCTGCACTCCTCTTCTCTTCAAACATTCAGTCTGTGTCCTCTGTGGGCCTCTTTCCTTTCAGTTCCTTCTGCCACGACTGCAGTCCCCAGCTTCCCTGGGAACGCGCTGGCCACGCCGGGCCCTCAGCTCACAGTGCCATCTCTGTGAAGTCATCCCGGACCCCTCAGTCCGACTGGCCGTGCCCACTCCCACTTCGCATCATTCTCCATCGCCTCGTCCTGTCTTGTTTCTTCATGACATTTGTAACTGTCTGTGATGACTTTTCTTCATGTGTTTGCTGGTTTGTTTCCTACCCACCCCCATGAGGATAAGCTCTACGAGGAAACAATCTGATTTGCCCTGTGTGCTGCTGCTGCCGCCTCAACCCGCACTGTTGCCTGAAGGCATGAGTGAGACACGTGTGATCCTATCCCTGGGCACATTCCTAGATATGGATGCTGGCTGCATTTTAGGCAGTTATTATATCTAAGTAAGACAAATGCTGTAGCAGGACTCCCCCAGAACACCACTGATGTCTAAAGTTCTACTACATTCCTCCTAATCAATATCAAAGACAGTATGAATATTAAGAACATACAGAACTAGATCCAGTCAGAGATTGTGTAAAGGCACTTCAGTAACACAGAAAATTTAGACGATGGAAAGTGGGAAAGAGGTGCTTTCCTAGTCTCAGGGGAAGAGAAGAACTATTCCATCTCTCTGTCACTAAAAGGAATCAGTCTCTCTGGCCTTTATAAGGATAATGCTGCTGCCAGCAGTTTTAAAGAGGCACATCCAACGTTTATGCCAAAGGAACTTTTGTAACTGGAGTTTTGAAAAAGAAGCAGGGAGGGAGGGTTTGAGGGATGGGAATGGATAAGTGCTTCTGGCCAAGGCAAGCCAACTCTAGGGAGTTTTATGCAGCTACCTATAAACTCTCAATTCAGACTGGAACTTTCACCTAAAGGTAAACCTCCTTTGGAATATATAATACTACTTACCCTGCAGTTGACAGCAAATCTGAATTTATTTACAGAAAATGCGGTTTTGCTTTTTTAAAAATTTAAGTTAAGGATTACTTTTAAATAAATGTCTATGGGGCTTCACACGACAGCTCGAGACCTTCAGTTGTGGTTCTTTGGGGGTGAAGACGGCACCGCTGCCCACCATCTGGAGCTCTCTGAACCCACTGTGGCACGGCCGCAGCGCAGACCTGGCCTCCTTCCAAGGGGAGGTCGTGGAAAGAAATAATGGACGGCAAGGCTTCCTTGAAGGGACAAGATGTCATAACAGAATGACTTTCTTCTTTTCTTAATTTTTAATGCCCAAAACCACTTGTGCTCATTTTGAGTGAAGTCAACAAAAGGGGATTAGATGGTACAATGCTTCTCTGCCTTAAAAAAAAAAATTAAGCTGTCATTCGGGTAAAGCTATAGTTATTTCCCTCTCTCCTCCTCAATTTGCATTCACATAAGCATTTAGAGATTATTTCCTAAACGTCCGCTTTTCTTCAAAGATACTTAGTGAAAAATTAAAATTAAAAATTAAATTATTAATAATTAAAAAGCAACCAGATATTGTTTTTTGGGGTTTTTTTTTGGTTTTTTTTTGAGACAGAGTCTCACTTTATTGCCCAGGCTAGAGTGAGTGCCGTGGAGTCAGCCTAGCTCACAGCAACCTCAAACTCCTGGGCTCAAGCAATACTGCTGCCTAAGCCTCCCAAGTAGCTGGGACTACAGGCATGTGCCACCATGCCCGGCTAATTTTTTCTATATCTATTAGTTGGCCAATTAATTTCTTTCTATTTATAGTGGAGATGGGGTCTCGCTTTTGCTCAGGCTGGTCTCGAACTCCTGAGCTCAAATGATCCGCCCACCTCGGCCTCCCAGAGAGCTAGGATTGCAGGCGTGAGCCACTGCACCCGGCCCAGATATTGTTTTAAATTGTCAGTTCTCTCAAATTCTCTGAAGCTATATTTTCCTAAAATTAGTGCAATACAAATTCAGAGAGGTAAAAAGAATATTTCATTTAATAAAAAATATGTTTTAAAATCCTGAGAAAAATGTATAGCCAATATGAAAAACTATTAATGCCTTTATTATATAAAGTGAGAATTCAAACAGATAAGGTAAAACATTATATGCCAAACAGATAAATGAGTAAAAGACTCAGAAGAGATATTTCTAAGGGGAAATACAGCTAAGAACTATCTTACCTTGCCAGTAATCTTAACGAGGCAAATTAATGTTTCTAGTCTATAAAATTATAAATAAAATTAAATAATAATTTTCCAAATTAGAAAAAAATGGAAGTATCTTTTGTTCAAACAAAATGTTTTTGAGAAGCCCAAGCAAATAGGTAGGCCTTAGAGATTGGCCTGAAAGATCTCCGTCTTTCAGGGACTTTTGAGGGGGCTTAAAGGAACTTCTAACTTTCCATGAAGCACTATTTTTATTAACACCCAGCACTGATAAAACACTGGGCCCTGGGCATACTCCGCATTGTGGGAGTCTAAATCACTTAAACTACTTTCAACAGCAATCTGGAAATATGCCATAACAAAAAATCTCAAAAATATCCATTGACTTTGATAATTTACATTCACTTCTGAGACCTTGTGTTAGCTATACTGCATTAAGATACTAATTACAGCATTAATTAAGTTGGTAAAATTTTGGAGGAAATAAATGCATGCATTCAACCACACTTACTGAGAAAATGAGCTTGCACGAGCTGATGTTGCTATGAAAGGAAACAGCAATGACAGGACTCACAAGTTAGAAAGAAGATGAAGAATTTCATCTGGTAGTGCCTACCTTGTACTAAAGCCAGAACTTCATCTGAAGGTGGCTTTAGTCTTATGGAGGGCACCAACTGCTTAAATGAACCTAGTCCACATATCACATTACCAAAGAATACAAAAAAAACTAGAAGAGAAAATATATGAAGTTATAGCAATATTATTGTTCAATTTGGCCTCTTTCCGTAACAATCTTTAACTGAAGTAACATCTCCATGAAAAGAAAAAAGTTTCAAAAACCTAAACCATTTTTCTGGAACTCCCTTTCTTGGCTGTGGCTCTATGGAATCTCTGCTTATTTAAAGCACTCTAGACAAAGAATGAAAACGAATGGCTTCTGGCATGAGGAGGTGGGTTAGGAGGTAGACTGGCAGTCTCTCTCTGGTAAACTCCAAGCTCAAAATGAAAGAAAGCATATTGTAAATCAGATCATCCAATTTCACATTCTTTTCTGTGTTCATCTTCCCTATATAAACCCATATCCTTAATAGATCTTATGTAAATACCTCCAGCCCAGTCTCAGTGGTGTGTAATTAATAAAAGAATCATGTGTTCACATTTTAGCCTGAGAGAACAAGCTATCCCAGCCCACTATCTATACCTTACACAGGTGTGGTGACGGCAGAGGTGACAAGGGAGAGATCCCGAGTCCACGGCAGGTGGGTCTCCAAGGCCCTTGTGCCCTCTCTTGAAGGGGCTGGTGTGGATTTGATTAAAGAAAGAGTCACTCCATCATAGCCTCAGGAAATCAGAAAGTTGAAAAATAAGAATTTGGAGGGATAAGTCTAGGAAAAGCAGAAGAACTTCAGAGGGTAAAAAATCGAACCAATAAAGACAAAGTTCAGGCTCTCTGCTTACTTATCTATTTTTCAGAAGGTGGTAACTGATCAAAAGAATGTAGAAATGATTGCTTTAAGTGTAGAGACAAGTGTAAATCAAAGAAAATTTCTTTTTAATTTAAAGTAAAACAATTCAAGAAATATCCTAATGTAATAACTTTTTCAAAAGAAAAAAATAGAAAACAAGTATAATCAGTGCCATTAGTTTTTTTTCTTAAGAACAGCATTTTAAAATGTAACTGTAACCTTGGAATAACTGCTTTCTGTAAACATAGCATGTGTCTAATTCCATAATCTGATCAACATGTTATGTTTATAGAAATTTTGATTAGCCTAAAATCAAACTGGATTGGATTATGGGTCTATCCTATCCATCTACAATACAAAGCACAACTGGATCACTCTCCTTTTATTTTCTCTGACTTGTTTTATATTATTTTATCTTGCAGTATTGCATGCATCTTTGTAAGTCAGCTAAATTATGTTCTGCAAGAAGGTGAAGTATAAACAAAGAAATAAAAAATTACTTTTTCTCTCTTAATACTTACCTTTCTGAAATACTTTTTTTCTCTGATAACAATGACTCTTACCTTAGGTTGTTTGCAAAGATAGCGACAAAGTTCTCCAATATACTGAAACACAGTCACATTGTACTTTTTGCAATCACTCCAAAATTGGCTTGCTGAAAATTTCTTCTTTAACACACAAGTGGCACCTGTAAGAAAAGACAAACACAGACATTAGGGGAAAAAATTCAAGGGCAGAATTATCGTGAAACACAAATGATGTTACTCTGGAACATATTTGCTCACTTTCAAATGTTTATAATTCATCATTGATCGTTTACATTGAACTCATTTAAAAACACTGATGTTATTTTTAATAAACTCCTTAAAAAATCATGTTGTAATTCTATATTTTGACTGAAAATATGCTTATTGCAATATACAAGATGAAAGTAACAGTCAAAATAAGTAGGAGAGTTGCAAATATTAAAGCATGACCATAGATAAAGACCATGGATAAGAACATGGCTATAGAAAGTCATGTTCCTTCCTCATAGAGACCAAGAATATTCAGTTACTTTTGACCTTGAATATATACATACTATGTATTTTTAAAAGCTTAAGGCAGCCTCAACATCTCTTTAAGGTGAGGAATTAGTAAGGTAGAGTTAGTATGGTAGCATAAACGAAAAAGTCCATCAATAACTACAGAACCTAATTTTAACAACACAATTTTGACAACAATGTGTGTCCACAGAAAATTTTAATGTCTTGACTTTTGCCTTTACTTATCATAGATATTGATCATATTCTAAATATGCTCCTCTAAAAAGTTATTTTATAGTATTTTAGACATATACAACTAGTAACAAATGATCTCTATTTATACATTTTAGGTATAGTACCTGACATATACCATAACCTTGCATGTTTACGAATAGAATCTACTGAGTCACAAGCTCTACCAACTGACTTGTTGAGTGTCTGGGGGAGACTGTTTACAAAGATGGCCTCAAAAATTCCCTCTAAGCATTTACATTTGCAATGTAGATTTTCTCCTCCTCCCTTTAAGAGGTGGGGTTTATTTCCCCATTCCTGGAATCTTCAATCTGGGCTGGCCTGTGACTTGCTTTGATCAGTGAAATGCAGGTGAAGTAATTCATGTGCCTCCCAAGACTAGGCCTTAAGAGTCATGGAACTTCCACATGTGCTCCCTTGGAACACTCTTACCGCCATTTAAGGACTCTGGGGCAGACTATTTGAGGATGAGTGACCACAAGGAGAGAAGCCCAGTCAATGGCCAGCTCCAGCTACATAGCCAAATACCCAGGCAACTGCTCTTTTCACTTCAAAAATATTGTTTCAAGGCCAGGCGCGGTGGCTCACGCCTGTAATCCTAGCACTCTGGGAGGCCGAGGCGGGCATGATCGCTCAAGGTCAGGAGTTCGAAAAATATGGTTTCACTTTTCTCTTTTTTTTCTTTTTTACTTTTTAATTTTTTTTATTTCTTTTATTTTTTTTCCTCCATGTCAAACATACAGAAAAAATATTCTGAATATGCCATGAAATTGTGTCCTTTTAATAAATACTGTGTTATAATTACATAATATGCATGCAATCACTCTCAACTCTACTGAGAGCATCAAACTTTAATAAACACTTATCCAAATTATTAAGCATTTTGAAAACTTATTAGAAAAAGAAAATAAAAACTCACCTAACTTAACACATCCACCAATTCCCATGAGAGCTCCTGAACTATGGTATAGAGGAAGGGTTATATAAACAATGTCATCAGCAGTACAGCCAAAAGCCCAAAGTCCAGCAGACCCCTGCATGGCCTGCAGCTGAGAAACCACAGCTGCTTTTGGTAGACCTGGAAGAAAAAAAAGAACAGGCAATATGTGTTTGTGTGTGTGTGTGTGTGTGTGTGTGTGTGTATGTAATAGAACGGAAGGCTGTGCTGGTATCAACTACTCTAGCATTGGACACGAAATACATCAAATATTCTTTATCCTTTGTAACAGGGGCCGTGGTGACATTAGTAACACCACTTTGACACGTTGCTGCGCAGGACGGCGTCTCAAATTCTATGCGACAAAGAATCGCATAGAATCATAATCTTATAGTTCGATCT
>VSMD01015683.1:0-17483 GCA_008750895.1 Mirza zaza
ACCAACCGTATGGGGGTAGATATCACTATTATTCCCAGATTATATAAAGGGAGGCTGAGGCACAGAAAGGTTAGGCAATTTGTCTAAGATCGCACAGCTACAAGTGGTAGAACTGAGATCTGAGCCCAGGCAGGATGGCTCTGCCCAATATGGTAGCCACTAGCCCCGTATTGCTATTTAAACTTAAAATAATTAAAATGAAATAAAAGTAAACAGTTCCTTAGTTACACTCACCACATTTCAAGCGCTCAGTGCTATACATGGCTAGTGGACAGCACAAATGTAGAATATTCACAATACTGAAGAAAGCTCTACAGGATAGCTCTGCCTAGAACTCATGCTATCAACTGCTAAAGCCCTACTTTTGATATCACTCTTTTTTTCAATTTTTTTTTTGAGACAGAGTCTCACTTTATTGCCCAGGCTAGAGTGAGTGCCGTGGCGTCAGCCTAGCTCACAGCAACCTCAATCTCCTAGGCTCAAGCGATCCTCCTGCCTCAGCCTCCCGAGTAGCTGGGACTACAGGCATGCGCCACCATGCCCGGCTGATTTTTCTATATATATTAGTTGGCCAATTAATTTCTTTCTATTTATAGTAGAGATGGGGTCTCGCTCTTGCTCAGGCTGGTCTCAAACTCCTGAGCTCAAAGGATCCGCCCACCTCGGCCTCCCAGAGAGCTAGGATTACAGGCTTGAGCCACCGCGCCCGGCCCGCCCGTATTGCTATTTAAACTTAAAATAATTAAAATGAAATAAAAGTAAACAGTTCCTTAGTTACACTCACCACATTTCAAGCGCTCAGTGCTATACATGGCTAGTGGACAGCACAAATGTAGAATATTCACAATACTGAAGAAAGCTCTACAGGATAGCTCTGCCTAGAACTCATGCTATCAACTGCTAAAGCCCTACTTTTGATATCACTCTTTTTTTCAATTTTTTTTTGAGACAGAGTCTCACTTTATTGCCCAGGCTAGAGTGAGTGCCGTGGCGTCAGCCTAGCTCACAGCAACCTCAATCTCCTAGGCTCAAGCGATCCTCCTGCCTCAGCCTCCCGAGTAGCTGGGACTACAGGCATGCGCCACCATGCCCGGCTGATTTTTTCTATATATATTAGTTGGCCAATTAATTTTTTTCTATTTATAGTAGAGACGGGGTCTCGCTCTTGCTCAGGCTGGTTTCAAACTCCTGACCTCGAGCAATCCGCCCACTTCGGCCTCCCAGAGTGCTAGGATTACAGGTGTGAGCCACCGCGCCCCGCCTTGATAACACTTTTATTTTTGTAATATGTAAAGTGCTTAGTACAGTGCACCAGGTAGCAGGATTCCACTTGGGGAAGACTCTAGCTGTCCTCCCGCATCCATTCTTCCCTGCTCCCACTGTGACCGACTATTAACTATGTCATGGCACAAGCTGGAAACTACATTTCCCAGCCTCCCTTGCAGCTAGCACTGGTCATGTGATTAAGTTATGGCCAGTGGAATGAAAGCAAAGCAACATATGCAAATTCTGTGACTCCCTCTCTTTCCCCTTCCTAAGCCGAAGATTTGGGCCTGAAAATGAGGTCAACAGCCCTGGGGACGGTGGAGCAACAAGCAGAAGGAACCTGGGTCTTGAGTGACCTTATAGAGCAGAGTGTGCTGCCGGCCTGCACCCGGAGCCTATTTTTGTGAGAAGGAATGACATATCTTATTGACACTGATGAATTTGGGGGTTTCTTTGTTATAGCAGCTTAACGTTTACCCTGATTAATGCACTACTTTAATCTGGAAATGAAGAACAGTAGTGGTGGTCTCTCCGGGAAGAATCGGGGAATTCAAAGTCATTCTTGCCTTTGTTCTTTGTGCTTGTTTGTGTTCTCAATAACGAACGGGTACAGGCCATTTAGTTAAAAATAGAATAAAATTAAGTTTTAAAAGCCACTGTTCTTTGAGTGCCCACAGAATGATATTATCCTCTTAGAGTTCCATGTCGTCACACTGGGCTCTTCTAATCAAATCTCGAATTACTCAAAGGCAGAAAGGAAGAGGGTGGAAAGTGGCAGGGTTAAGAGCATGCCTGGGTTCAAGTTTCAGCTCTGGGTGATCTTGGGCTATCAACTTTACCGCTCTGGGCCTCAGTTTCCTGTTGTGTGCTACGGGAACAATATCGGCTCTTTCCTACAAAGACCGTTTGGTATGCATTCCCTGCTCGCCAAGTATTAGTGACCTGTGCATGATTATGTTGGGAGAGCCGGACAGCACAGCCGGGTTCATGTGAACCAAACGGAAGTCCAGAGAGGGCCGGCGTTTCGCCCACGGTCACACAGCAGAGACCCTGCCCCAGCTACCCCACTCACCTGGGCGCGCTGCAGCTTCTCGGCGGCCTCCGCCCGCGCCCGCTCCCCGTCGCCGGCCCGGCCCTGCACCTCCTGCAGCTGTGACTCCAGGCGGCGCCGCCGCTGCTCACCCTCCTGGCGGGCAGTCTGCAGGTTGCTCAGCTCCGCCCGCAGCTCGGACACCTCGGCCTCCAGGGCCAGCCGGGTCTTCTCCCACACGCCTTTGCCCTGGCGGGGGAAGGAGATGAGCAAAGGCTTATAAGGCCTCCCCTCCACCAGGCCAGACGCGCCTGCCTCAGGGCCTTTGCACCAGCTGGTCCTTGCTGTTCCTTAAACACCCAGACATGCGCCTGCCTCAGGGCCTTTGCACTGGCTGTTCCCTCTGCCTGGAACATGCTTCCCCCTGAAGCCCAGATGGTTCATACTCCTCACCTTCCTCAGTTTTTACTCTAATGTTATGTTCTTGTAGAATCCCTCGAGGGCCTCTTTACTTAAACTCACAACCTTCCCAGGTCCCCTGATGTCCCTTTCCCCGAAGTTCATCAGGGTCCCACAGCACTCACCACCCTGATATGTATTACAAAGGCATTTATATTGTTTACTCTCTGCCTTTCCCGCTCAAACGAGAGCCCACAGGGAAGGCAGTAGTGGTTGTTTTGTTCGCAGTGGGGTCCCCAGTACCATTCTTGGAACATAGTATACACTCAATTAACGCTTGTTGAATGAAAGATGGATGGAGGACATGGACGAATGGGGAGAGAGCCCCAGGGGGATGGGCTGGCCTGGAGCCAGCCAGGGCTACCTCCTCCCACCCAGTGTCCTGCCCTGCCCTGTCCCCTCCCCCGTCCCCCTGCCCCGACCCACCCTCCGGGCCTGCTCCAGCTGTTCCGCCAGCTCCCCCAGGGCCTGGCCGTGCCGCTGCCTCAGCTCCTGCACCGCCACCTCGTGGACGCGCGTCTCCTCCTCCAGAGCCTTCTTCAGCTCCGTCACCTCCTGCTCCCTCTTGGACCTTTCATGGGGGAAAGGGAGGGAAACAGAATTTCCTGATAGAGGAAGGCGGGGGCTTTGGGGGAGCTGGGTTGCTTCCTTGTTTCCTCCAAAAATGAGGACCTCACTCTCCAGTCCCCAAGGAACCTGAGCAGTGACGCTGTGGAAGGCCAAGGCTTTAAGGGTAAACTCCTACGTACCTTTCAAAACCCTATTCAAAAGGCCCCTCCCTCAGGGAAGTCTTCCTGGGCCTCCTCCTCCCATAGACTTGTTTAGGGGCCTTGTCTTGTCACCCAGAGTGCCTGCGTCACCCCATCAGAGCACCCCTTGCTTGGGATTAGGCCTGTCCTTGCCAGAATCTTCCTTCTCCAAGACTGGGTGCTCCCAAGGGTAACCCCTGGGCCCGGCCCGCCCCCGTCTCTGGCTTGTTTACTGGATCAATGACAACTGGGAGAGGACTAGACCTCTGCGTAGATGGAGGCCTCACGCCCAGGCCCCTCCTCCCGCCCCGCACGCGCCGGGCCTCACCGGAGCTCCTGCTGCGCGTTGGTGGAGTCCAGCGTGTCCTCCAGCTCGCCCCGCAGCGCCTCCAGCTCCTCGCCCAGGTCCCGGCGCTGCTTCTCTGCCTTGGCCCTGGCCGCGCGCTCGGCCTCCAGGTCCTCCTGGGCCTCAGCCAGGGCTGCCTGCGCCTCCCGCAGGGACTTGAGCATCTGGGCCCGGGCCCCACCCTCGTCTTCTGCCCTGGAGGGGACAAGGACCACGGAGTAGGTACAGGGGCAGGTGAGGCGATTTCTGGGGGCTGAGAGGCCAGACGTGAGTTTTGGGAATGGCCAGTCTCGGGTTCAAATCCCGGCTGTGCCATCGGGCATGTGACTCCGGTACTTACAGCCTCAGTTTTCTTAGCTGTAAAATGGGAATAACATCAACAGTCACCACAGGCGATGCTTACTGAGCTCCTGCCACACGCAAGCCCCTCTCTTGCATTGCCGCATACTTGCGGGGGTCACGTGGCTGGCCAGGTCCCTCCTCATACCCCGATGGGACATGGCTCTTGCCCCTCCCCCCTTCAGTGTCACTGCAAAGAGGAGCTGAGCCGGGGGGCTGCACTGACTGGGGGGCCATCGCTCAGCGAGCCACACAGGCCTGGCCTGTGTCCCAGTCTGTGCTCGACGCGACAACCAAAACTCCACCCCACAGCGGTGGCCGAGACGACGGCGATAAAAATAATAACTAGAGTGTAAAAGGCTGCACGCTGTCCGATTCCACGTTAACGAAACATCCAAACTCGGCAAATCCTGTTTGGACAGAAAGCAGAGTAGTGGCAGCCTGGGTGGGGGGTGGCAGTTAGCGAGTGACTGCCTACGAGGTACAGGGTTTCCCTTTGGGTGAAAATGTTCTGGAACTAGATAGAGGTGCTGGCCGCACAGCATTGTGAATGGGCTAAATCCACTGAATCGCACGCTTCAAAATGGTTAATTTTATGTGAATTTTGCCTCAACACAAAAAGAAAAAAATGAAGATAATTAACAATAGTAATAAAGAAAATTAGTAACAAAAATACCCAGCATTAATTGAGAGATTAGGGTACGTCAGAGCATTTGATGAACAATTTCTTATTTCATCCCTGCACCAACCCTGGGAGTAGCGTCTATAATTACGCCCATTTTACAGATAAAGAAACTGAGGCTAGAGAGTCACTTGGGTGAGGTCACATGGCCAGAAAGGGGAGGAGCCAGGATTTGAGCCCAGAAGTGAGACTCAAGGATGTGTGTTGTGAACCACACCCACCACGTACCACTGATTCTAAGACGCATGCTTTTTCACCTTTTAGCATCTCCGACCTGGAGCTGTGTCTATGTAATCAAGGCGTCTCAGACTGCGGGAAGCACCGTGCACAAACGACATTTGAAATCCCGAGCGCCACAGCTGGCATACAGCAAGGGCTCAATTATTGTGACCGAGCGTAGATATAATTACTGTGGTTCCTAACACAGCCAGGCCGCTTGTCCAGTCGCAGCTGGTGTGTGTGGGGGGGGATAGCGCTTTCCTGCGCCCGCGGTGCGCGGGGCACTGTGCGAATTACCGGACGCGCCGGCCTTGCTTCGCTTTCCCTGAACCAGGTGGGCCCGGGACTCTGGCCAGCTCCCCGGACAGAAGGAGACACTGGGGCTCAGACGGGAGGTGGCGGTCATCGGGCGAGCGTGACTCGGGCAGGGCCCGCCCGTGCTGCTCACCCTCCCCGCCCAGCCGCCCGCGCACCTGGCCAGGGCCGCCTGCAGCTCCTCCTCCTTGCGGCCCAGCTGCCCCCGCAGCTCCTCCGCCCTCTGCTGCTGCTCCGCCATCTGCTCCTGCAGCTCCGAGCTCTCGCCGTCCAGGCGCCGCTTCAGCTTCTCCAGCTCCTGGCGATTCTTCTCCTCCTTCCGCAGGCGGTCTGGGGGGCAGGGGCCGGGCTGGGGCTCCAGACCCATGCTCCCGCAGCTCCCCAGGGCCCACGGCCGCCACGTGCAAGGCTGAGCTCAGCCTCCCCACCCCACCCCCCCCTTTTTTTTTTAAGCAGTCTCACTCTGTCGCCTGGGCTAGAGTGCCCTGGCGCCATCATAGCTCGCTGCAGCCTCCAACTCCTGGGCTCACACGATCCTCCTGCCTCAGCCTCCCCAGTGGCCAGGACTACAGGTGCATGCCACCACGCCTGGCTGACTTTTCTGGTTTTGGTAGAGACGGGGTCTCACTCTTGCTCAGGCTGGTCTCAAACTCCTGACCTTGAGCGATCCTCCCACCTCGGCCTCCCAGAGGGCTAGGATTACAGGCGTGAGCCACCGTGCCCAGCCTTCCTTTCTATTTCTTTTCTTTTCTTTTATTTTATTGTTGAGACAGAGTCTCACTCTGTTGCCCTGGCTAGAGTGCTATGGCGTCAGCCTAGCTCACGGCAACCTCAAACTCCTGGGCTCAAGCAATCCTGCTGCCTCAGCCTCCCAAGTAGCTGGGACTACAGGCATGCGCCACCATGCCCGGCTCCCTGGCCAATTTTTTCTATATATATTAGTTGGCCAATTAATTTCTATTTTTATTTTTTTATTTTTTGAGACAAAGTCTCGCTTTGTTGGCCAAGCTAGAGTGAATGCTGTGATGTCAGCTTAGCTCACAGCAACCTCAAACTCCTGGGCTCAAACAATCCTCCTGCCTCAGCCTCCCAAGTAGCTGGGACTACAGGCATGCGCCACCATGCCCGGCTAATTTTTTCTCTATATATTAGTTGGCCAATTAATTTCTATTTATAGTAGAGACAGAATCTCGCTCTTGCTCAGGCTGGTTTCGAACTCCTGACCTTGAGCAATCCGCCCGCCTAGGCCTCCCAGAGTGCTAGGATTACAGGTGTGAGCCACCGTGCCGGGCCCCTTTCTCTTTCTGATTCTAAGTCAACCACAGGGATGGAAAGGTAAAAGTGTGTCTGAAACGGTTAGAGGGACAGTCAGATGGAAAGACGGTGAGCGTAACCCACGGCACCAAGCCGGGAGGAAGACTCGGAATTAGAGACACACAAGAAGGTCGGAGCGGGAGGACGCTCAGTCTGCCCTGCGCCTTCTTTCCTGTCCCATTTAGCAGAGGTGGCCGCTAAGGCCCCACACATGGAGCTTGCCCGAGGCCCCGCCTGGCGGGCACAGTCCCCGGCCCCAGCAGGTGGGCAGTGCTCACCCTCCATGTCCGCAATCATGGCCTCGTACTTGAGTCGCAGCTTATTGAGGCTCTTGATCTTCTCTTCCTCCTCGGCCGCCTGGGATGAGAACTCGGCCAGACGGTCCTCCAGCAGCCTCCGCTCCTGAGGGAGGTGGCGGGGGACACGGTCAGGGGCAGCCGCTGCCTCGCCTGCAGGTCCCGGTGTCCCTCCCGCCTGGGTTCCTCCTCGTCCTCACCCTTCTCTGATGCTCCTCTGTCCCTCCCCTCTTCTTCCCGCTCCCTGGGCGGGACAGACTACCCCACCCCGCCCGTTCCCACCGGTAACTGCAGCGTGGTAGCCCCCGCTACTGGAACTGCACCCCTCATTCACCCCCTGGCGGACGCGGAGGTCAATTTCAATCCATCGTGTGCTATTGCCACCACTACCACGACAAACGTCCTCGCACTCTTGCTGCGTTAGTGCGTGCATTTCGGACGCTTGCTGCCACTCAAAGCATGGTTCACGGACGAGCGGCGTTGGCATCCAACGGGAGCCTTCCAGAAACCTGAATCTGAATCTGCATTTTTGCAAACTCCCCACATGAGTCACGTGCATGCTACAGTTGAGAAATGTTGGCCTCAGACAGTACTTTTCAGACTGTGTGTGGTTTTGGAATCCATGAAATGGGTTTGCACTATGCTTAAAAAGGATGAAATAGGATGGATCAGAGCAGAATAGAAAATGTCCAACAGTATGGCAGCCCAGCTCACTGTTTATAACTCCTCACTCTCTTTCGGTAAGACTGTTACACATTTATGCCCTTTGTCGTGTTGCTTTGTAGAGTCTCCCACGAAAGTCAGTGGAATGGAAGTCCCTATCCCATTGATGTTGGCTGTGGCCACGTGACTTGTTGTGGCCGACGGAATGCTGGTGGGTGTGGTGCTGGCAGAGGGTTTGAAAGTGCTCGTGAGTCTGGCCTGGCCTTTGCACTTGTAACTGACCCCACAAAAGCGCAGGTCCTAGGTTGCCTCTGATCCCGTGATACACCCCAGCCTGGGGCTAAGCCTAGCCCCCACCCGTAGACTCATGGGGAAAATGCTGCTGCCGTGAGCTGCTGGGATTTTGGGGGATGTTTGTTACGCAGCATTACCGCCCCAAAGAGCTAACAAGTGCAGCGAGGGTAAGAAGTGCTTTGTGAAACTCCTGACTCAGTCGTGCATGTGTGCGTGTTTGTACCTACGCCGAGTCCCGGCGTACAATATATTCATTCCTGTGCGTCAGGGTCAAGAAAGACTGTGATCTACGGTGGCGCTATCTGATAGAACTTTCTGGAATGATGAAAATGTTCCATATCTGCACTGCCCAATACAGCAGCCACTAGCCACATGTGGCCATTGAGCACTTGACATATGGCTAGTGAGACTGAGGACTTAAATTTTCAATTTTATGTTAATTATCATTTATTTATTTATTTATTTTTGGAGACAGAGTCTTGCTCTGTTGCCCAGGCTAGAGTGCGTGGCGTCAGCCTAGCTCACAGCAACCTCAAACTCCTGGGCTCAAGTGATCCTCCTGCCTCAGCCTCCCCAGTAGCTGGGACTACTCAGCGCACATCATGGCGCCTGGCTAATTTTTCTATTTTTGGTAGAGATGGGGTCTCGCTGTTGCCCGGGCTGGTCTCGAACTCCTGAGCTCAAGGGGTCCTCCCGCTTGGCCTCCCAGAGTGCTAGGATTACAGGTGTGAGCCACCGCGCCCGGTCTAACGATCATATATTTAAACGGGCACCTGTAGCTAGTGGCTATTATACTGCACAGTGTCACTCTGCGACACACACCTACAAGTGGAACCCTTGGGTCACTTGTAACACTCATCCTCAACTTTATTAGAGACCACCAAGTCACTCTCCAAGGCAGCTGACACGACTTACACTCCACCAGCAGGACAGAAGGACACTATGGCTCTATGTCCTCACCGACTCACGGTGCCCACCAACTTACATGTGTGCTGAGTACGAAACGCAATTGTAATTCTCATGTCCCCAATAACTAGCGACCCAGTGTCTATTTTCATGCTTTTATCTGCCACTCGCTCTGGGGACTGCCTGTTCCTAGTCTTCGCCCATCTCTCTATTGGCTGTTCGGTTCTTGCCCGTTGACTTCTACAACATGACACCAGTTCTCTAGCCATTCGGCTGCTGTTGCCATGCCGAATGGCCCCTCCCAGCCATGCCCCCCCCCACGACAGCGCAGCCCTTCCCCCTCCCACAGCTGCCCCCTCCCGCGGCTGCCCCGGCCCTGACCTTGCTCAGCTTGGCGTTCTGGTCCTCCAGTAGCAGCAGGTCCTCCTCGAACTTCTTCAGCTTGGCCTCCGTCGTCACCTTCTCCAGCTGCAGCTTCTGCCGCGCCCCCTCCTCCGCCTCCAGGTGGGTCTCCAGCTCCTGGAGGGGGAGGGGGCAGGAGTGAGGACCCCCAGGCCAGGGGCTGGGGCTGATGGGGCAGGCTGGAGGGAGGGACGGACCACAGACCCCTGAGGCTTGTGCTCAGACAGGTCCACACCCTGGGCGAGGCTGCAAAGGATCAAACCCTCACTGGTCTTCCCATTTCATTCGTTAGCTCAACAAGCACTTATTGAGTGCCTAATGTATACCAGGCACCGTTTTAGGCACCAATCGCTAGATAAAAATCCTTATCCTTGTGGACATTACATTCTTGTGTGTGGGTTGAGGGGGGATGTGTCATAAATAAACGTCGTGAACAGACTATATACACGTGGACAGCCCACTGTGGCGCCACCTTGCCTTGACGTTTGGGACAAGTGGGATGGCTCCAGTGGCCTACCTGCGCGTCCTCGTACCCGCTCTGCTCCCACAGATAAGGTCCCCTAGCCAAGTAACCTTCCCTACCGAAGGGACCAGGCACAGTGTCAACTTATCCCCAAGAAACGTGTTTCGTTTCCCCGACGGCCCATAGGATTATTGAAACTAGCCAATCACATCGTCCCGCAGCGATCACATCCTCGTCTCCACCTGTCGCTACTGCAAAGCCCACGGCACACGTGTGCACTCTCGTGGCTTCCGTGGCGTGGTGTCTGCCTGCTGCGAGTATTTGTGACATTCAATAAGCTACTGTCAACCTCACCGTCCGGTGTCGGGTGTCATGTGTTCAGCCCCCATAACCCTAGGGCAAGCCCCCCCACCAGTGGGGTGAAGTAGAAGCGATTAAAACACAACTGAGCTCTGGAAATGTGACTGAGGGACTGGATCTTCTCTTGTATTTAATTTGATTTATTTTCAATTTAAAACTAGACACTCAGTCACTGGAAGGCTTTTAAGTATGTTTGGAACAAATCGGGTGTGTGAGTCTAACTTTTTAAACTGTTGAAGTTAGGAAACAGAAATACAGATCAAATATTTCCAGTGAAAATTTAGCATCTGAATTGAGAGGTGCTATAGCGTAAAATACACACTGGATCTTGAAGAGGAACCACGAGAGGGCAGCCTGCCTGTGAATGAGGCCAGGATATGGGAGAGAGGCAGAGTACTGGGGATATCACTTGAACACCTGGATCCAGCCATACCTGAAGCTGACACATTTTAGAGTCTCCTATTATTTGAACAAAAAACATATTCTTTTTGCTGAAGTCATTTAGAACAGTTTTTTGAAAACTCGTGATCTAAAGAGGCATGGTTAGCAGAAGCAAAGGTGGGTAAGGTAGACAAGGGCCCTGGGGGTGGCCTGGGGGGCCAGACCTGTATGTGCTGCTGCAGCCTCCTCTTCTCGGTCTGCAGCTGGCGGCTGCACTCCTCCTCCTCGCCCACGCGAGCCTCCAGCTCCGACACCACCAGCTCCAGCTCCTGTTTGCGGGCTGCCAGCCGCTCCCGCGTCTCCTCTGCCTCCGCACACAGCTCCGCCTCCGCCCGCAACTGCTCCGCCAGGCGGGCGCGCTCCTCTTCCAGCTGGGCGGGGTGGGAGGCCGAGGTCAGGAGGCAGGGCTCCCGGGCGGGCCTCGATGGAGCAGCCCGTCCTTCCTGCCCCTGGACGTGCTTTGCCCCACCCCACCCCAGGCCTCTGGAGGGGCAGGAGTGAGGGGTGGGACGCGCAGTCCCCCAACCTGCTCCCCTGCGGCCCCATCTCAGAATGACCCCACATCTCCCTCGTCACCGAGTCAGACTCCTGGGCGCTTTCCTCTCTCGCCTCCCAGAGCCCATCAGCCCCCAGCCCTGTCCCTCGCCGGCCTCCCCCTGGGCCTGGTCCTCCCCACCTGGACTCTCTCCTGCCTCCCCCCAACCCACTCAGCCTCCAGCCTCTCCTCTCCTGGCCCAGCTTCCAAATGACCCCGGGGGCTCTTTCTACCATCTCACACTTCATTCAATATTCCTACGCCTAGAACTTCAACCAGGGGAAGCAATTCAGGAAAAGCCAACAGAAAAATGTTCAAGAAGGGGGTTTGCTCCATTGTTTTAAGTTAGCAAAAATACTGGAAACAGCTAAAAGTCCACCGCCTACGTGCTATAGCCTACGTGCCCCACACTGCCCCCAAATCCCACAGCCCAGCCCCTGGGCACCCTGGCTCTGCAGGACTCCTCCACCCCTACCCCACTCGTACCCTGGCTGCACCACCAGTGTCCTGACCCGCATCAAACAGTCCCAACCCCTGCTTGGCCCCGCCCCCACCCTACAACGGGCTAGCTCAGCCAAAAGCCCCGCCCCTTACGCCTTGGCCCCACCCCGCAATCACATGGCCCCGCCCCTCATGGCCCGGCCCCGCCCCTCACCTGTGACACCCGGCCCTGGAGCTCGCCCACTTCGCGGGCGCTCTGCTGCTGCAACTCCTGCACTTTCTGCAGCTCCTGGGCCCGAGCCTGCAGCACCTCGTCCTGCCGCGTCACCTGCAGCAGTGGCTTCACCTGGAGAAAGGTGACAGGTGGTGGGATGGCTAGCTTCCAAGTTGGGGGTTCACCTGGCCCAGAGGCTAAGACCTCACACTCCCAGTGGGGCTCGAGTTCCAATCCCAATCCCTCCTCCTAGTTGTGTGGCCTCGCCTTGACAACAGTCCCTGCTTCCCAGGGTTTTCCAATTAAATGAGTTACCACTTGCAAAGAGCCCAGAACAGTGACAGGTACACAGCAAGAGCCACTAAATACATTAATTTTTTCCCCCTTTTTGTTAAAGGGACCCTCTGCATCCAAGAGCTACTGTGGCTGCTGCTATGCTGTGAGGCATGCTTTTAATTAATTTTATTTTTTTGCCATAGGGACTTTTTTTCCTATTTGTGGACGGTATTTCTGAAGGCTCTTTGTCCACGGCCCTCAGCAAGAGATGCGCTTTCTATGCTGCAGCTCAGGCTGCAGTGACAGAGACACACACACACACATACCTGACGCAAATGTGTCACAAAACCACCCGCCCCCTTGCCTAGTGGAATCCGCTCTGACAATTTCCGTTCTGTCCTTTTCTGCATAACTCCACTTGCTGCTTTTCCACCCTGCCCACTTCTGTGTCTATTCTATTAGCCCTTTTCTGCCCTCATTCATGGCATTTGCCGCAGGTGTGGCCTTACGTTTCTTCGTCGAATTCATGAATGGGTGCCCGTCTGGCCACGCCCCACCCTCAACCTGCAAGGCCTAGGATGGGCAAACTTTATCTTCAAGGGCCAGCTGGGGCCGGGCGCGGTGGCTCACGCCTGTAATCCTAGCACTCTGGGAGGCCGAGGCGGGCGGCATTGCTCGAGGTCAGGAGTTCGAAACCAGCCTGAGCAAGAGCGAGACCCCATCTCTACTATAAATAGAAAGAAATTAATTGGCCAACTAATATATAGAGAGAAAATTAGCCGAGCATGGTGGCGCATGCCTGTAGTCCCAGCTACTTGGGAGGCTGAGGCAGGAGGATCGCTTGAGCCCAGGAGTTTGAGGTTGCTGTGAGCAAGGCTGACGCCACGGCACTCACTCTAGCCTGGGCAACAGAGTGAGACTCTGTCTCAAAAAAAAAAAAGGGGGCCAGCTGGGATGTATTTGGGACTTGGCAGGCCACACGGCCTCTGGTTCCCTGTTCTACTTAGTCCTTGTAATGCAGACGTAGCTGCAGACAATCCACCCTGAACCAATGGGCTTCTATAAACACAGCCCCCTGGCTGGTGGGCCACAGCGTGCCGCCTCCTGTCCTAGGCCTAGTAGGTGCTCAGTTAACACTGGCTTAGGAGCATCAGGCTGATTTCTCAGCCATCATGTTCAGAATTTCATTGAACAGCTGTGTTTTTGCCCCCAAATCTCCATCCTCCTTTCCTCTCTCCAGCTTCCCATTTGGGGAACACCTGGCTGCTGAGCTCAAGGGGGGCCTGATGACTCTTTGCCCCTCTGCTTTGGGTGGGCATGTGACACCGGCCGGCACATCTGATATGCACTGGGATGGTCACACAACTCTAGCTGGGCCAACCAGAGTGAACCCTGGGAATCTGGCCAGAGCTCTGTCACGGGAGGAGAGCAAACTGGCCAAGCTGGTGGGCACACGTCCGTACGTGCTGGTGGCCCCGGCACGGGAAGCCTTGGCTGGCAATTGTCACGGGAGAAAAGCAAACAGGAGATGGAGAACGCCAGACAGTGACGTTAGTGTGTGGACATTTGTGCAGTAAAGGGTTGACTCAGCAGGGCTGGGTTGTCCCAACCCCGCATGTTCCAAAGAAAGGACTGTGGATTGAAAAGGCATTAAATGCCTACTGTGAGCCTCGACAGACCCCTGGGAGGGAACCTCTAGGCCCTTGGAACGTCCTGCCCGGGAGCGTCTGTCTACTGGGGGCGTGGGCTACGCGGGACGTCTCTGCCGACACCCTGATGCACGCTGGCACCTGTGCCATGCTCTGTCACCTTGACCTCTGCAGCGGCGTCATGCCTACGTGGCCAACCCAACAAAAACCCTGACCACGAGGCTCAGGGGAGCTTCCCTGGCCGGCGACACTCTCACGTGTTGTCGCACATCGTCGCCAGGGAAAGTAAGCGCTGCCCCCACAGCTCCGAGAGAGAGGACAGCTGGAAGGGCGTGCCTGGGCTCTGCCTTGTCCACTTTTACCTCTACTCATCGCAATCTGTGATAAACTGTGACCACGAGTGCAGCAGCTGCCCTACGTTCCCCGAGTCCTTCCAGAGAACCCCCAACCTGCAGGGGGTCTCAGCGACCCCCCCCCCCTCAGCCTGGGCTGCAGCCGCACCTCCACCTGTCTTGTAGCTTTTTATCCACGTGGGTTTGAGTCACACTTTTTATTTTTGTCACCTCCTACCTAAAGGATCCCACCCGGCTAACGAAGGTCGGGCTGCTTGGCCCCATTCTACAGATGCAGAAAACTGAGGCCCAAACAGAGGAAGTGGCTTGCCGGAGCAGCCCCAGCAGCCCGAGCCCCACGGCCCTGTCCCCGCGCTGCCCTCACCTTGGTGAACAGCCGCCACCACTGCCAGTGCCTGAGCTTCAGGTAGGCGGCGCAGTTCCGCTGCATGACCCGCAGGGCGCTCTGCTGCTGCTGCCGCTTCTGGAAGGCCCTGGGCGGGGAGGCGGGCAGAGGGAGAGTGGGTTTCTGCCCCTCGAGGGCCTGTCCCTTCAGCCAGGGAGCCGAGCTCCTTTCACTTAGTCAGCCATCATTAGAGGCCTACTGTGTGCGGCACCATTCTATTATCGGTAGATCTTGCTGTATCCGGCTTGTTAGTCCTCTTGCCCCCGACTCTCTGCCCTGTCCCACGGCCCCAGCCTCCCCCACCTGGGCCCTCACCCCAGCCTCCTCCCAGCCTCCCAGCCTCTAGCCTCTCTTCTCAGTCCGTCCCCGACATGCCTCCAGGGGGTCTTCCTGCACCCAGAGCTGGCCCAGCCCTCCCCGGCACCCTGGACAAGGCTTCCGCCCTCAGCCTGGTGTTTGGGGTCCTTCCCTGCCACTCTCTACTCTCTGAGCCACTTCTAAGGAGGAGGAGGGAGGTTTCCACAAACTGCCTGCCTTCCTGAAACGTGCCTGGCGCTCGAGGCACAGGGCCTTTGCACAAGCCGCGTCTCCTGCCTGGAACACCTTTCCCGTTGCCCCGCATGCGCCTGCTCCAGCGTGCCTGGGGGCGCCTTGGCCTGCAGCGGGGCCTCCTCACGACACCTCTGTGGCCCCCATCCACATGCGCCTCAGCCCGGACTGCGGCCCTCCAGGGCCTGGCGGGTGGGCGAACCGCCGGCCTGGGCTTTCCATTAGCACTGACAGTCCTGCGTCCTGGGAAACCCGGTCCCAGGCAGACTGGGGTGACAGGTCACCCTGTGGCCGAGTCCGGCTCCTCTGTGCTGCCAGCGTCACTCGGCACGGGGCCTGGTCCGCAGGGGCCTCGGGGCCTGCAGAGCCAAGACTCCCAGGCGCCCCGCGCTCCGCCCACCTGCCTCTCGGCCCTTCCAGACACTGCGCCATCTGGTCAGCCCCTCCCTGACCCAGCCTCCGCCCCAGGAGACGGCCTGGCCCCCCACCTGCGGGCCAGGTATCCCCGGGCAGCTGCCTGGAAGGACACGATGATGTCGGTGACTTTCAGGTCGCGCTCCTCTTCCAGCTGGGCCAGGACCCCCGCCCGGAAGAAGATCTTGCTCTGTCCCACGCGGTAGAGGTTGGGGTCCAGGTCCAGGGCCTGGATCTGCGAGGGGTGGTGGAGGGGTGGTGAGGGAGGGGCGGTGGGGGAGGGGTGATGGGGGAGGGGTGGCGAAGGGGGACATCTCAGCCCCCCCACCTGGCCCCGCCCACACGCACCATCTTCTCGCAGGCCTGCTTCCCGTCCATGAAGCCCTTGGGGATGGCGTTAGGCGTCAGGATCTCGTACCTGCGGCGGGCGGGATGGGAGGGAGGGAGAGACCAAGCAGACTGTCACTGAGTACCTGCCCTGGGCCAGGCGCTGCGCTCAGAGTGACAAACAGCAGAACAAAACGATGCCAATAACAAGAACGGTCACAAAGGCTAACATTCCAGCATTAATGCCACCACCAAGGACAGCGCCACCGACAACAAACGCTCCCATCCTCAGACGCTGGTTACGAGCGTCACCACGATTCACTGCGGCGTGAGCAGCGGTGGCTCTCAGCATGGAAACGGGAGAACGTCCACAAATGCCAGGCACCGAGCTACGCGCCTTTAGCATCTCTGACAAATTTCTGAGTGTCGCTCGGAATAAAACAACGCATTTCATAGATGCGCGTGTGTCCGGCTGCAGAGCTCTGGTCCACTGCGCCTCCTCCCTGGATCTTGACATTTCACGTAAAATAATAATGTAGGTGGCACGTGCCCCAGACGCACATACCACATGTGTCGCGTATAGGACATGCATTATTTTATGATCGGTGTAGATACGGATATACCTGCGTGCGTATCAGTCTCTCAGTCACCTGCAGTTCCTAGTTCAGTGAGTTGGAGCCCCAAAATTTGCTCATTTGACAAGCTCCCAGGGGATGTTGACACGGCTGGCCCAGGAATGCTCTTTCTTTGTTTGTTTTTTTTGTTGTTGTTGAGACAGAGTCTCACTTTGTTGTCCAGGCTGGAGTGCCGTGGCGTCAGCCTAGCTCACAGCAACCTCCAACTCCTGGGCTCAAGCGATCCTCCTGCCTCAGCCTCCCAAGTAGCTGGGACTATAGGAGTATGCCACTATGCCTGGGTAATTTTTTCTATATATTTTTAGTTGTCCAGCTAATTTCTTTCTATTTTTTTTTTTTTTTTTAGTAGAGACAGGGTCTCGCTTTTGCTCAGGCTGGTTTCAAACTCCTGATCTTGAGCGATCCTCCCGCCTCGGCCTCCCAGGGTGCTGGGACTACAGGTGTGAGCTCGTTAGACTTTGGTATGTTGTGTTCTCTCCTGGTCTACCTCGTTTGTTAAGAGGAGCAGATTGCAATATGCTGAAGCGATTTCACGGTCCTGGTTTGGGGACTGCCACCCTAAATATCCGCAGCAAAGGGCGCCAGCCCCCCAGCGCGCCGTGTGCTTGCTCTCAGCAGCGCATCCAGTGGGCGGATGGTGTCCCATAACCCAGAGGAGGAAACTGAGGCTCAGCAGAGTGAGTCGCTTGCTCCAAGTCCCCCAGCTCAGAATAGCAATTCCAATGCCAGCGTGGAGGCTTCGAGCCTGGAGCCCCGCCCCGCCACGCCCCGCCCCGCCTGCCCCGCTCACCGCTGCCGGAACTCCTGGAAGAGGATGCGGTTGGGGAAGCCCTGGCGACAGATGCGGATGCCCTCCAGCACGCCGTTGCACCGCAGCTGCTCCAGCACCAGCCTGGGCTCCAGCTTCCCCGCCTGGAAAGAGCGGACAGACACGCAGGGTCAGCGGTGGCCACACGGGGGCGCCACTCGCCAGCACGAATGGTTGAATCCTGGCCATTTTGCTGTGATTTACTGAGCACCTACTACGTGCCGGGCACTGTTCTAGGCACTGGGGAGACAGCAATGCTCAGCCGGGCACAACTACTCGCCCCGGGGAGCTGAAAGTTCGGTGAGACAAGCTGACGATAATATATATATATATATATATATATATATATATAT
>VSMD01015689.1:0-15193 GCA_008750895.1 Mirza zaza
GGTAAGTCTTGTGCCTCCAGGTCCAGACTGTGCCTCCAGGTCCAGAGGGTTTCAAACTGTGATCCTGGGAGCCCTGGGATCTGGGGACGTGTCTCAGGGCCCAGATGGGATGGGGCAGTGGAGGGACACAGGCTCAGGCCCCCACGACCACTTCAGCCAGGGCATCCTCCCACATCTATGTTACATTAAGCTTCCACACAAGACCACATTTTCTCCAAAATGGATTTGAGAAGTTTGCAAGCCCACTTCACACAAAAGGAAGCTGAGTCTCGGAGAGGGCACACAGTGGACTTTTTGTTACAAAGTTGGGAGAAGACCCGGGGATTGCAACACTGAGCCCAGATGGGCTCCCTCTTTCCCCAGCACCATTCACTCCTTAGCACATTCATTTATTCCAAAATGGCTTGTGCATCGCACCTATGGCCTGCCAGCCGCTGCAGCTGTGTGCAGGCCGGCGCTCTCCCAGTCTGTCTCCAAAGGGAGGAAGTTAACAGCAATGTGCAGCCCACACACAGAGCAGTGGGGCTTGGGGACAGCTGCCATACACCCAACAGGAACTCTGCGCTACGGGAACAGCCCTGGACCAAGAGTCTAAGCCCCCACGTCCTCCAGGCCTGCCTTGGATGAGGGACAGGCTGGAGGCAGAGGGCGAGGAGGCCGAGAGGCATGGGAAGGCTCCAGGTAGTCACAAATGACCAGCCGCCAGCACAAGCTGCAAAGGAAAGGGGGTCCAGAGGAGGGAAGGCGGCCAGGAGAGCCCAAAGGCAAATGAGTAAGGTACCCAGAGTCCCTGAGTGCAAAGGAGGAGCCCAATGAGCACCCGCTGGGGGCGGTCCCCAGGGCTGCCTCGATTCCAGCAGCTACCTGGGCTCTATTTCCCCGAGAAGTCGCTGGACCCTTACCACAAACCCAGGAATAAAATGGGGAAACTGCATATTTGGGAGTGGAACGAGGGGCCATTTGCCAGGGATTCTGGCTCCTTCCATGCCCAGGCAGGTGTCCACAGCCCTTGGCACCTGCCTGACCGGGAAGGGGGGCAACACTTCGAGGGTCGAGCCCAAGCCTGCTTAGTATCCACGGTGATTAGACAGCTACAAATCTGGTTTCTGCATGAAACAATGATTTTTTAAATGTTGGCAGCTTATTTTAAAATTGTAAATAACACAGCCCACTACTTTACAACCTCTTAATCTAAACTAATCAGCCTTTACTCCACAGAGGCATTTACTGAGCACTAAACCATCTACACCCAACCCCATGCTGTGGGGTTTGCAAAACGACACAAGGTTCCTGCCCTCCACCCCTTCCTGGACTCTCGGGCACCCTAAATGGCTCCTTGTAGTCACAAGAGCAGCTACTCCTGTCACACCCAGTGTCCACCCTCTCACTCGCTCTCATCTTCACAACCTGCTAAGGCGCTATCACCATCTTACAGATTCAGAACTGAGCCCAGAGAGGCAGAGTGGCTGCCTAAGGTGACAGAGCTGAGGCTGGTAGGCAGAAGGGCTGGGACACAAACCCGGGTCTGCCAGCTCCCAGCCCATGCTTCCCCAGCCCAGGCTTCCCCCAGACATCCCATGGGGCTGACCCAGATGCCACAGCACACAAACAGCAGCACCGCCTGCCCCTGTGGCCTGGGGCCAAACACCAGTGCCCCAGATTGCCAGGCTAAGCAACCCCAACCACCAAGGGCAGGCAACTCCCCGCAGCTGCTCCGTCCTCCAGGCAAAGCCTCCAGGCCCGAGCCGTGGGCAGCAAGGACATACGCATGCAGGCAAGACAGTGCAGGCACGTGCTCACACACATAGGCGAGAGAGTGCAGACGCGTGCACACACACGCAAGCGAGTGCAGACGCGCACACGCGCAAGCGAGAGAGTGCAGGCTCATGCATGCAGACACACACGCTTACCCCTGCCACCCTTCGTCCCCCAGACACTGACCTGCCCTGCCAGGCACACAGGCCAGGCGGAGCCAGGCACGGAGAGAGAGGAACCAGCGGTGGGAAGCCAGGCCTGGTAAACTCTCCTCTCCAGGATCTAATGAGGCCACTTCCCGGAAACAGCAGGCAGAAAAGAGGCACATGACGGACAGCCCTGGGCACAAGGACTCGGCCCATCCAGAGACCTCATCCAGTCCTGGAACAAGCCAGGCAGCGTGGGGCACAGCTGGCCTGGGAGGAAAGACGTCACTTGTCACTCATCAAGACATGGCCAGGAAGCCACCAGCTCCCCTCCAGGAGCCCCAGAGCCAGGTCGGAGTACCCCGCCAGGGAGGCTCCAGGCCTCTGCGCGATCACGAGCTGGGCGGCCAGTCGCTGACCCGGCTGCCAGTCGCTGACCCGGCTGCCAGCCGGAGGGCCCCTCTGAGGCCCTGGGCGAAGCCCTGCTTTGCCATGTCCCGCGGCCGCCTCGGCCCCGGCTTGCAACCTCAGTGACAGGGAGCTCATCAGCGCTCAGTCTTCCTCACACGGCACCTTCTCCCTCGGGTCACGTCAAGCCCCGCCTCCCTGTCACTTCCTCACCCGCACCCCTCCGGGCCTGGCTGAGCTCAAAGCCACCAGGAGCAGGGAAGTGCACTTGGGGAGTTAAGGCCCCTTCACCGGGGGCTCGCAGGGGTCCCCCACTGCCACTCGCACCTCATGACCTCCCCATGGAGGTCACAGAGGAGAGGGACCCCGTGTGGTCCACTTGGGGAGGGCGTGTCCTGCTTCTGCTAGGCAATGTCCCCACCCCGATCAGGGGCCACAGGCCCCCGGCATGGCTGCTCAGCATGGTCTCCCCCAGCCCGGCAGCCGAGATCACCCTAGTAAGAACCCTCTTTGGGACTTCGGCTGACTCGGGGAGACAGGGCTGTCTCTTGTCAGTGGCCCGCGGCTACTGGCACACACCTGGGCCACTAGGAGAGAGCCAGCCTGAACGCAAAGCTGACTCGGAGAGCCAGAGACACGGGCCTAGCGACGCCCCCCTGCAGCCTCTGGAGCCAGCTGTGCCTGAAGCTCCAGCAACCAGAAGGTACTTCGATCAACGCCCCTTTCAGCCTAAGCCAGTCTGAGCTCTGTCACTCGCAAGCCAGAGTCCCAAAGTCCACGCCGGGCTTCCTGAGCCAGGCTGCCGTGTGCAGGAAGCACTCGAGGCTCCTCCGCGGGGCGGGAGTGCAGGGGAAGGGCCTGCGGCACAGAGGTGAGGACGGGCCCTGCACACACAGCCGCCAGGCTGAGACCGCCTGGCCGGGGGCCACCGCCATTCACCCCTCTGTCACCACGTCCCAGGCTCCACAGCCCTGGCCCAGCCAGGCTGCAAAGGACCCAGGGCAGCAGGCAGCAGGCGGGCAGGAGGAGGCTCGCATGTCCTCTCTGGTGGCCTCCGGAGACCCTTCCCTTCGGGGGACTGGGGAGCCAGGGCAGTTAGGTGTGAGCTGAGTGGCCGCGGTGGGCAGCCCAGTCCTGTGATGCAGCAAGAAACTGAACCTCCTACGCGCTCAGCGCAGCCCGGCCCTGAGACTGTGGCCCGCGCACCTGCCCTGGCGGCACGACCGCTGCCCCACCGTGCGGCTGTGGGCACCGAGGCACAGACAGCTCGGTCGCCGGCCGTGTCACACGGCTAGTAAAACAGAGAGCTGGCATCTCCACACAGGCCACCGGGGGCCGCCTCTTGTCCTGCCTTCACCCTCATGGTGCTGGCATCCAGAATGCCCAGGGCTCCCAAACACCAAGCCCTTCCTGCCCCCACAAGGCCAGGCAGCGCTACACCCTAGAGCGTGGGCGGATGGTGGACCGTCACAACACCCCTCTGCCTTTCCAGAGCAAGGTGCCGCCAGCGAACTCCACGAGGGCCTCCCCCTCCAGGAAGCCCTCGGAGCTACCCCCCACACACCCTCTTCTCCCTTCCCTGTACCCAAGACAGCACCGTGGGCTCCTCACCAAACGCTGACTGGTGAAGTCCAGGCTCCCCAGCCAGAAGCGCCGCTGGAGGTGGGAGGCTGGGCCTGCACGTCACGACTGCGGGACTGGCCCTCGGTGCTCGGGAAACCCTTCCCCAGTGCGGCTGGCTGATCTGGCAGCACCCTGAGTGCAACCACATACCATGGGGAAGTATGTTCTAGAACACCCTCAGCTTTCACGGATGCAGGCAGGGCACCCACTTCCTCACCCGAGCGGTGCTGGCAGGAACCCTGGCCTGGCTTCCTCTGGCCGAGCCCAGCGCTGTGCGGGCCCCGGGGCCCTGGTGGCCTCAGAAGGGGAAGCGGGGACCCTGGCGCACAAGGGGTGGCAAGGCTGCAGCCAAAACCCACGGTTCGCCCTCTGGGCAGCTGAGCTCCCTTGGGCTGGGCCCTGGGCAGATGTTTCGTTTTGAGTCTCACCCTAGTGCATCCCCTGGGGAGACCCTGTGCTTCCTGAAGGTGCCACCAGCGCTGCTCCGCCCGGCACAGGCCTGACACAAAGGGGCACCCAGGAACCCTTGTGGGACCTGGGGGTTCTGGCCCCACACCTAAGCCCAGCCTCCCCCAAACCTCCCTGTCCCCAGAGCCCGGTGGCCCTCTGGCCTCCCTCCCAGCCCTGCTCTGCCAGGGACCTCACCGCTGGGAGACCTTCCAGACTCCCGTTCAGCATTCCTGGGTGCCAGACCCCCCATCTACCGCAGCAAACTGCCGTGGCAGGGTCTGTGTAGCTGTGTCCCCCGCTGGTCCCCGCCAATACTTGTGGACTGAACGGCCAAGGAAGCCAACCACTGGAACCTCGAGCCAGGCAGAGGCAGGGAAGGGGGAGAAAGGGCCGTCCTCAGCAGAGCGCGACCAAGCACCCACTGCGTCGCACCTCTCCCAGCACCTCTCCCAGCTGCGCCGGCCTGCAAGGGAGGGGACCTGGACCCAAGCCCGGCTTTGCCACTGCCGGCACATGAGTAGCAGTCGCCTCTGGGCCTTAGGTACCCCCTCAGCAAACTGGGGTGCTGGTGACCAACCTGTCTGCACAAGTCTCAATGCCCTACAGGCTGAGCTTTCGGAGACAAAGTGGCAAATGAGCCCAGAGAGAAGGCTCGGTACCCAGGGCTGGGAAAGCCCCGCAGGACCATGGCCCAGCCACGAGGGCCCAAGACAGACGGCACAGAGCAAAGCCGTCCACCCAGACCCCCACCGTCTCCCCTCTCCTGACGGCAGCCTGCACAGCCACCAGGCGGCGAGCCCCTACCAGCCCCTGCCCCACGCTCCCCGAGACCCCCAGGTTGTCTCCACCTGAGCCCCAGGGACCACAGGCTGCCAGTGAGTCTTGGGCTCCAGAGACCTGCATTCCAGTCCAAGGTCAGCCACCAACCTGCTCCGTAACCCTGAGCGAGCCCCTTGCCTGATCTGGGCCTCAGTTTCCCCTCTTGCAAAGAGTGGTTGTGTCAGCGCTCTGAGGCCTACCTCTGGCCTAGACTGGGGCTGGAGGCTGAATCATTAAATGAAAAGGAAGGACTGGAGAAAAACTGAAAAGGAGGGGATAGGTGTTGCCACCTGGCCCCAAGGGGCTAATTCTCGGGGCGGGTAGAAGCTGTTCTTAGTGCCTGGACTCCTCCTCCCGCTGCACTCCTCTGGTCAGTCTCTCCTCTACAGTGCACCCGAGGCCCTAGCTGCCGGGGATGACAAAGCCCGCTTTGCTCGTCTCGTGCCCGTCCCCCCGGCAGTTGGGGCCTGCCCCGGAGGAGCACATCCACTCATTCATTCATCTCGGGGCTTGTGCGCGCGTTCCTGCGACAGACAGGCACTAACACTTGCGTGTGCAGGCGCCACGCAGGCACCCAAGGAAACTCTGCTCAGAGCACACGCTCCCCGAAGGCAGAAACCTTAGTGCCCCAGGTATCTGCCGGCGCTCTGCACACAGCGTGTGCAAGTCCGCCGTTAGTGACTCATTTCTTTCAGCACTGCCCTCACGGGGCTCCCTCTGGAATGGAAACACTTTCACCCCCGTGTTTAACAGATTGCCATCCCTTTCCCCTGACAAGCGGAACAGAAAGGGGAAGTCCGGCTGGCGGAGGAAGGCCTCACGTGGTGCCAGCCGTCCCAGGACAGCGGATGCTGCCCGCTGACACGGCGCTCGGCCCGGCCCCGCCCAGACGGCGGGCTCCCTGGTGACAGCGAGGCGTAAATGGGGTTGGGAGAGGCGAAACGACATCCACGTCACAGGCCATGGACAGACGTGACCCAGGGTACGCTTGAGTCTTCGTACGTACGCTGCTAGTGGTCTGTTTAAAGGGCAGGCAGGAAACGGCAGGCGGGCTGGATTCGTAGCGCGTACCAGCATGACGTCCCCAGACAGCAAGAAACCACGCAGGACTCCAGACAGCACGGCAGTGCACAGGCCTTCTAACCCGACACAAAGCCAAAGCCACAGAGACTGACAAATTCAATTATGCAAAAAAAAATTTTTTTTTACTACATGGTAAAAACTACCAAAACACAATCAAAAGACACATGACAGATTAAGGAAACATATTTGCAATTCATATCACAAGAAGCTAATCTCCCTCATATATAAAGGGCTCCTACAAATCAAAAAGAAAAAGATGAATAGCCCAATAGAAAAATGGAAGCAGGCCGGAACAGCAAGTGCACAGAAACGGTAATGTGAATGGCTCTTAGTATTTGGAAAGAAGCTGACCTCCCCCATAAAGAGAGAAACACAAATTAAAACTACCATGGTGGCAGGCATGGTGGCACGCACCCCTAGTCCCAGCTACTCAGAGGCTGAGGCAGGAGGATGTCTGAGCCCAGGAGTGTAAGTACAACCTGTACAACACAGAAATAGGCATTCAGGTTCACTCCTGGGCAGAAATTCGAGTGGGCACGACCCCTGGGGAAGTAATATCTAACAGAGTTACTGATGTGATAGAAACCTATTTTTTTGAGATTGAGTATTGCTCTGTTGCTCCTGGCTAGAATGCGGTGGCATCATCACAGCTCACAGCAACTCCAAACCCCTGGGCTCAAGCGATCCTCCTGCCTTAGCCTCCAGAGTAGCTGGGACTACAGCACATGCCACCAAGCCCGGCTTTTTGTGTGTGTGTGTAGACACGGTCTCAATAAGTTGCTCAGGCTGGTCTCAAACTCCTGGCTTCAAGCAATCCTCCTGTCTCGGCCTCCCAGAGTGCCGGGATTACAGGCAGGAGCCACCGCACCCGGCCCATATGTACCTTTTGACCTGCCGGAACTACTTTGAGTAATTTATCCTACAAACACTGTCACGTGTGTGAAGGACAGATAAGGACATTCACTGCAGCACTGCTTGTAACAACAGAAGATTGGAGCTGGTGAACTGAATGGCAATACGGCCTACAAGGGAATACCACACAGCTGCCAAACGGTGTGAGGTCAAGGGGGAGGTCCCTTGGAATTGACGTCCCAGGGCTGCCTGTGAAAGCCCGGTGGTAAAAGCAAGCCTAGAACGACAAGGACCAAACCAGACACAGGAAACCCAAGGCTACTGCTTGGACACAGTGGATGAAGCTCGGTTTCTATTTCTAGTGGCATCATGTTACTTGCACAACTTTAAAACATATCTAACAGAAAAAATAGATTTCAGGCCCATCACACCTAAATTACATGACCTGGCTTACCCTCCCTGCCTCAGTTTCCTCATGTGAACAAAGAGGAGGAGAGTGTGGCCACGCAGGATCCTGAGGGGACTCAGCAGGGGTGACGCAGGCAGCATGCTGGGCCACACCTGGCACAGAGTGCCCCAGGTGGACGCATGGACGGTCAAGCTGTCAGAAAGGGCGGTGTGGGCCGGGAACCTGCCCCTCCCCCGCCCTGGGCCCTCGGCCCTGGGGGAGGGGCGCTGAGGAAGCCGCCCTCCCCTTTGCCGGGCCTGGGTGGGGGAGAGCAGCGGCGGGCAACTCAGGCGGCTTGCGGGGCAGGCGCAGCAGCACACCGGCTGACTCCCGCCGCCGCGTGGGCCTCGCTGGGCAGCGCGGTCCGAGCCTGAGGGGGCACGCAGGTGACAGCCCAGGCAGCTTCGGGTCCCCTGCAGCCTTGCAGGCGTGTGGCAAGACAGAGAGCACGACACCGGCCCTCAAGACGAGCTCTGAACCTCTGAGCCCCGCCGGGGAGACAAACTGGGCAGAAACCCCGGGCCGCCGGCCTTCCTCCTCTGAGAACCCGCAGCCTGCTGCGACCCTGACTCCCCGGAGGGTGGGGGCGGGGGCTCTCACTCCATTTCCAGCCAGCACCAACTCTGGGATCCTAACCTGCTGGTCCAAAGCCCACTGGCTGGGAAACAACAAGGCTGAGATTTGAACCCAGGCCTGCCCCACTCCCAGACCCAGGCTACTCTTTCCTAACCCTCTGTCTGCATTTCCTAAGGTGCACTCTGCCCACTAGCAGGGCCATGAAAAACTACACACACAGCCACACACGTCCACACTGGTTTCTGGGCACAGGCGACGCTAAGTTCAACATTCTCCTTTTTCCCACTTACGGATCCCCCGTACACATTAGTGAATCAAAGGCTCTGACAAGTCCTGCAGGAAAGAAACCAGGTGAATTAGACACAGCTAAATATTTCCCCATCGTTTTGGTTCATGGTGCTCTTTTTGCATCGAATCCCTAATGAGCCTTCTTTAGGAAATGCTGACTTTGCAGTTTCTAAGATTCAACTTGGAGCTTCTTCCCCAAGAACTCCATGGACTCAACAGCCCCTGCCATCAGGCAGTTTGCAGCTGGGGAAGCACGCTGCCCTGGGAAAAAGCAAGCAGGAAAAGAGCTCTAAATGCCAACCAGGAAAAACACTCCTATCAAATTTCCTGCCTCTTCCCTGCAATGCAGAGAAGCACCCTGCTTGCCTCAGTTTCCTACCTGCCACAGGCAAGGCAATGCAGGGGATAGAGCCCTGGGCTAAATGTCAGGAGACACAAGTTACAGTCCCAGCTCTGCCTCTCACCAGCTGTGTGACTTGAGCAATTCTTCACCCTCTCTCGGTCTGACTGCTCCAAGACAGGAAAGGCCTCCAGGGTCTCCGAGGTCCCTTCCTGCTCAACTGGCAGAGAAAGTGGCCACAGGGAGGTCCGTGGGAGCAGCCTCTCCCACCCAGAGTGCAGCAGGCACCCCTGCCTAGTCTGGCCCCTGTCCCAACAGCAACCCCGACGCCACCACCTGACCTGCAGGCTCCCAATCTGGCCCCACAGCACCCGCTGCCGGAGCGCCCAGCCCTAACCAAGGAGCCCAGACTCCCATTTCCTGAGACCCCGATCACGGCCAGGGGGCCCGCAGGGGCGGGGGGACCGCCTCCCGAAGCCGGCCGAGAGCCCGGAAGAGCCCTTCTGTAGGGGAAGCAGCCCCGCCCGGCCTCCCCACCAACCACAGCCCAGCTTCCGGAGCTGCCCCAACACAAGGCCATCGAGTCTCGGCGCAGCTGCCGCCTGGAGCCCGCGGCCCCGGGCCCAACGCGCACGCCTGCCTTCTGCGGACGCTTCCCGGCGCGCCAGGCTCCCGGGCCGGGCACGGGAGGGCCACTGTGATGGGGGCTGGGTCCTGGCAGCCCCACGCTCCCCCAAACCCAGCACTGCCCCTAGGATAAGCCACCAGGGTTCCCCCCACGTGCCCAGGCCCCCAAGAATGCCAAGCCCAGTCCTGGCTCACCCCCTGGCCAAAAACTCCTCCAGAGCTTCCCTGGGCCTTCTTCGTGGCTGCGTGATTTGACTGATTTCGGTTCCCCAAACAAGCTCCACCCTTCCATCTCCAGGCTCTGGCAGCCTAAAAACACGCCTCCTGCCTCACCTCCAAACTCCCTCTGCCTGGCCAACTCCTGCCAGCCCTTCAGAACATGCCTCAGCCGCCACCTCCTCCAGGAAGGCTGCCTGGTCCCCTCCCAGGCTGGCCTCAGCGCCTGCCTTAGCTTCCCCAGCGCCTGCACCTCCCACACGAGCACAGGCCGCCACGGCCCGCCACTGCCTGGCCACGTGGCACCTCCCTGGGCCTGAGCCATCTGCCACACCGCCCGCCCCCAGGCTCTAACACTGCCTGGTACACAGGGGACATCAAAGCCCGAACTCCGCGGACTGCGAACATAGCCAGCCCCCACCGGCAGTCGGGGTGGGCCCCAACCCTGGCGTCTCCAGTCCCATCGGCATGAACGTTGGCAGGTCACCTGCCTCTCGAGACTGTTTCTCACCCGAGCGAGAGGGTCGGAACCCTCCTCACCTTCCACGGGCTGTCCTAGCAGCGAAGTGACCTCAGGCCATAAGGCCTGCTCACGAATGCAGATGCACTGCGCGGAAAGGGCCCGTCCCGCACGGGAACCAGGCCCCGGCTTGGTGCCCCCGGGCCTCCAGCCACCACTGGGCCCCGGCCCCACGCCAGGCCCGGGACAAGGTGCTGAGGCCACGACAAGCGAGACCGCCCCGGCACCCCTGTGGGACTCACGAGGGGGCAGGAGACGTGTCACAAACGAGCTAAGCGGGGAGAAACGCAGGGCGGGCACCGGGCTGGCCTCAGGCGCAGGCAGGGAGCCCAGTGGCTGAGAGCACCGGCTCCGGGACCACGGCAGGGCACAGGCCCGGCTCCGCCGGAGAGGAACTGTGTGGCCTTCAGCAGGTTCATTAACCTCTCTGGGCCTTGGTTCCCTAATCCACAGAACAGACTGGTAATGGCAGCCAATCCTCAGGCTTCCCACTGAGGCTGGCACAGCGAGTGTCATCGCCAGGGTCGCCCCGGCCGGCTCCCAACGCAAGGCGCCAGCAGCCTGCGGAACCCTGACATGAACAGAAACTGGGGGCACTTCCAGTCCAGGGGTCTCGGTTCCACTTCCTGCCAGCCCCAAAGGCAGCTCCGCTCTTCTCCTTCCTCTCCCCTGCCTGACGCAGGCAGGGAGAAGTGCTGGCCCTGCCCCCAGGGACTGTGCGCAGGCTCCACGGAGTCGGGGTGTTTCGAAAGAGCCCGCTTCCCCGTTGGCCGGCCCATCAAGCAGCGTCCGCGGCCTGCTTCAAAGGGCTCCTCCTGCCCAGCCGGGCGGCGTGGAGACGGAGCAGGATGGGCAGGCACGGAAGGAGCTGGCAGGGGTGGGGACCGGGACGGGGGAGGAGGGGACGGCCCACAGAGGGCGGAAATCCACACCGAGGAAACGTGTGCAACCCGGCTCGGAGCAGAGCACTCGGGCCAGCCCCAGGCCGAGCGCTCGAGGGGCCTCTGTCCCCGCATTTCTGCAGAGCAGTGCGCCCAGGATCCCAGGCCTGCTCTGCCACCAGTGACTCCAGGAGCGCCAGCTAAGCCGGCTGTGCCGGGCGGAGCGGCCGAGCGCTCCACGCAGGCGCTGGCCCGTCCTGGCGGGAACGTGCTGGGGGTGTGCGCACGAGGGCCTGGATTCTGGAAGACAAAGAGGCCCCTCAGGGCGCTCTGGGTCCTGGTGACCGTCCCGGGATGGGACCCTGGAGGAAGGTGGGGGCACCCCTGCTCATGCCCGGCCTCCTGGGGCCTCATGCTTCTGGAAAGCCAGGCCTGCCCCGCTGCCACCCCACACGGGCACAGGCTCCTGCAGAGGACAGACCAGGGTCCGAGGGTCATCACCCCTCCCGCTGCCCTGCACCTCGGCTGGGGCTCGATGCCCTGCGGGAGGGAAGAAGAGGTGGCCTTGGGCCAGGAAACGCGGCTGAGAACTGGGGCGCCCGCAAGAAAGGCCTCCCTGTGCTCCCCTCTTCCCTCAGGCCCAGTCGCAGGGTCATTCCTTCCAGTGGCCAACTGTGGTGGGGACAGAGGGACGGGGCATGACAGAAGGAAGGAGAGCGGTATCCCAGTGTCCCGGGCCCCAGCAACAGCAAGGCTGAGGCAGAGGGCCCTGCCAAGGGACAGGACACAGGAGCACACAGGGTGGGTGCCCTCGTCTCCCTGAGCTCGAGGACCTCGCTTGGGGGGACAGGAGCCAGAGGGAGCGCACGGGGTGAGGGGGGTGCGGGCGTAGGAGGGCAGAGGCCAAGCCAGCCTGACAAATCAGCGGAGGAGCCAGCATGGGAGGCAGCGGGGCGGGGCCAGCAAGAGAAGGGGGGTCCAGGGCCTCTTCCCCCAGGCCCAGGCCGCCGCCCCACCCCAGCTGGATGACGGCAGCACAGTGCCCTGCGTTCAGAAAACGCCTGTGACAGAGGCTGTCAGCGAGGACAGCAGGCGCGAGGAAGGCACAACCCCCGGTGTCCCAGGGAGGAGGCCACCCGGGGGGACTGAGCTCTGGTCCAAGGCTCACCGCCCGCCCCACCCCAACACCGGCCCGTCTAAAAAGGCCTCCAGGGCCAGCCGGGACACAGGGCCCTTCGGCCGAGCAGGTCTGCGCCCAGGGTTGGCCAAGGCCTCAGCCAAGACGTGGCCACCTGTGAAATCCGTGGGCAGTGGCAGGTTGAGCCAGGTGCCTGTGGCTGGCCAGGGGCACCATGCCACTCTCCTGGGGGTGGCACCAGGCAGGGGAGGCGGCTGACAGACTCCCCACCGCGGGGCAGCAGCCTCTCAGCCCAAGGGCACTACCGCGTTAACCCGAAAATAAGCCCTACCCGTAAAACAAGCCCCAGCAGGATTGCTAAGCATGTGCGCAATAGAAGCCCCACCCCGAAAACAGACCTAGTGACGGGCGCGGCTGCGCAGCGCGTCTGCACGACCCGTGCATTTGTCGTGGGGCGGGAAAGAAGACGAGCAGCCCTCCTCTGCCCCTGAGAGCTCTAGTGCGCGACGTGAGAGATCGGGGCCAGTGGTTCTAAGGGAAATAGAGTCGCAAGACGTTCAGGATGGAATTCGGGGTTTGGAGAGTGATGACGATGTTCCAGAAGACGACTTCACTATATTTGAATCAATTAGATTGTTGTACCGTGCTTAAGAAAATAACGCATCCGCTGAAAACAAGCCCTAGGGTGTCTTCTTGAGGAAAAAAATATATAAGACCCTGTCTTATTTTCAGGGAAACACGGCAGCCTCAAGGGCCTGGGAACCATTTTTCATGCATCTCAACCTCCATTAACCTACTGGGCATGGCCGTCAGCCCCATTTTACAGACAAGGAAACTGAGGAACAAACAGAGAAAGAAAGTGATTGGCCCAAGGGACGCGGCCATCAGGGAGACCGCTCAGCTCGGGCCTGCCCACCCCACACCCAGGTTTCCCAAGGGACCTCCAGTCGCCCACTGGGCGTGACAGGGCAGAGGAGCGCCGACACCGCGTTAACGAGCAGGCCCACTCGGGCCGCTGCCCCTGCAGGCGCAGCACAGGCGCCCCGCTCAGGCCACACGGCCCTCCAGGCTCCGCCCTCGGCTCCCGCTGCTGGGAGGCGCGGAGGCGGCTTGAGCCCCCACCAGCAGACTGCAGCAGAGTCGGCTCTGCCCAGAGGCAGGGGCCGCACCCCGGCCTTCAGCAGGCCCCTGCTGCTCTGGCTCTTCACTGATCCAAACTAACTTCCAGCTCTTGGCTACACACACCTTCTCTGTGTGTGTGTGTTTGTTTTTGTTTTTGAGATGGAGTCTCGGTCTGTCAGCCGGCTAGAGGGCCGTGGCATCAGCCTGGCTCACTGCAACCTCAAATTTCTGGACTCGAGCAATCCTCCTGCCTCAGCCTCCCGAGTAGCTGGGACTATAGGCATGCGCCACCACAGCCAGCTAATTTTTTCTATTTTTTTAGTTGAGACGGGGTCTCAGTCTTGCTCAGACTGGTCACAAATTCCTGAGCTCAAGCCATCCTCCTGTCTCAGCCTCCCAGAGTATTAAGATTACAGGCGTGAGCCACCTTGCTTGGCCTTGTTTTTTTTTTGGAGACAGGGNGAGCTCAAGCCATCCTCCTGTCTCAGCCTCCCAGAGTATTAAGATTACAGGCGTGAGCCACCTTGCTTGGCCTTGTTTTTTTTTTGGAGACAGGGTCTTGCTTTGTTGCCCAGGCTGGAGTGAAATGACATGATCATAGCTCACTGCAACCTTGAACCCCTGGGCTCAAGTGATCCTCCTGCCTCAGCCTCCCAGGTTGCTGGGACAACAGGTATGCACCACTGACACCTAGCTAATTTTTCTATTTTTTGCAGAGACAGGGACTCACTATGCTGCTCAGGCTAGTCTCGAACTCCTGGCCAGAAGCAATCCTCCTGCCTTGGCCTCCTAAAGTGCTGGGATTACAGGTGTGAGACACTGTGCCTGGCTACACAGGTCTTTTTAAACATAGTAAATGCCTCCCTCCAACCCCAAGAAAGGCTAGAATGGGCTGCTCTACAGGTGCCCAGTGTGACTCACTCTGCTCTGCCAGAGGCCCAGAACTTTCTCCAGCAGGGTTACACACTGCCCTCTGCCTGGGCAAGAGGAGGGGTGCTGCCATCACCTGTGCGTGGCCTCCGTCCTCTTCCTCCAGGGCGGGAGGAGGAGGAGAAGCGAGCACTGAGGCCAGGGCCAGCCACGCATGGAGCAAGCAGGGCCCCGCCGCGCAGAAGGCCTTGTCCCGCCCGGACCTCCAGCGGCAGCGGCAAAGGCCGGGCACAAGGCGCCCTCAGGGGAGCCCCGGCTCCGCCCGCCAGTAAGGAGCACCCCACTGGTCCTCCAGCTCCACCAGAGCCGCCCTCACTGTGCGAAGACAGTGCCGCCCGGCGACCCCAGACCTCACGGGCGAGGCTTGCTGCGCGGGGGCACGCATGGCCTTGGGGCTGGCTCGCAGGCTGACCCGGCCGGCCAGGAGCCTCTGGGCCTCCGTCTTGTCTCTACGCTGGAGGTGAGCCACACCACGCACGGCAGGGGGGAGTCGAACCATCGGGTCAAACCAGTAGTTACAAACTGTAAAGGGGGGTGCACAGCCCTACAGCAACATCAAGTGGGACCTGTCTCCCTCAGTCCAGAGGCCTCGCTCCTGTCCCTCCCACCCCACTCCTCAGCCCTGGCTGCACGAGCCCGTTCCCGAAGGGCCCTCGTGAGAGCGCCCGCTCAGACTCATTCTTGCACACGGCCTCCTCTTCTCCTTTCCAGAAAACACTGCTGGAGACTCTACCTGCGCAAAGTTCTCACCTTCCCTTCTGAGGGCCACAGGACCGGAACAATCTGAGAGCCTCCCTGCTCCACACCTCACCTTGCCCCAGGAGCCACAGAAAACCCCAGAAAACCCAGGGCCGCTGGAGGGGAGACAGCCCAGCAAGAAAGGAGACGCGCAGAGCGCAGGCTTCCACGCCCCAGCCCGCCCCGACGCCCCTTCCTGCAGGGCCAGCCTGCGCATCCCTCCGCAGTCTGCT
>VSMD01015693.1:0-47739 GCA_008750895.1 Mirza zaza
GAGACTCTGTCTCACAAAAAAAAAAAAAAAAAAATTAGCCGGGCATGGTGGCACATGCCTGTAGTCCCAGCTACTTGGGAGGCTGAGGCAGCAGGATTGCTTGAGCCCAGGAGTTTGAGGTTGCTGTGAGCTAGGCTGACGCCATGGCACTCACTCTAGCCTGGGCAATAAAATGAGACTCTGTCTAAAAAAAAAAAAAAAAAATATTATCAAGGATAAGATAAATAGTAAAAATAGTATTCTGGACAAATTTTATTTCAAACTTCAACAAAAGGCAGGTCATTTATAAACTCAAATGTCTTTAGTAATGCATGTAATGAATGGTCATGTAGAAAATATATTAAGTTAAATATTTCTTATATTAATTAAAAAATTATTCTCTGTTGCAATTATTGAAATTTTATAATAAAATTGCACCTTTTGCCTTTGGCAAATCATAGGAAGTGAAGTTTTAGGTATTATTTGACAAATAGCATTCCATTTAACTGGGGCTGAAACTTAAAGTGGAAATACTGTAACTGTTATCTTCAAGTATGTATATGTCTACAATGTTTCATGTTGTTTCTCTTAGTGCTGTCAATCTATAATGGACATGATCACATGGTAAGTCTAAAAGAAGAGAAACTAACCTTATCCATTGAACATTTGCTATGTCGTTGAGCTAGATGGTCTCTTATCACATGAATTTCACATAATCCTCATAAGTATCCTGTAAGAGAATTCTCATCTTTTTCTCATTTTACACTAAGTCCAGAGTTAGTGACATTAAAGACTTCCCAAAGTCTATGGCTAGTAAGGGAGAGAAGTGGGGCTGTGGGGGAAGTCTGTCTGAATTCAAAGTCCAAGCTCTTTTCTCTATATAGAACTGCTTTATTCTCTGGGAGAAAAATAGCTGATTAACAAAAGGCAAAATTACATATCTTAGGGCATTCACTGGTAAATTTCCTTTTAATAAATCAAGGAAGCAACATATTTTGAATGCTTTGCTCTGACTATGCCAGGCGCTGTAAAGGATACTTAATTATACACGCTTACCATGAAACAATTTACAATCTAGCTGAGGAGACATGCATGGCACAATTAGTGAACAGAATCAAATAGTCAAAATTAACTGTTAAAGTAAGATCTAAAGACCACTGACATTGAATGAATTTTTGAAATGAAGGACTGTGCTGGAGCACATCAAATTGACTTTTAGGGTGGAACCACTTTATGAAGGGACTTGAAAGAGGGAAACTGAGTAAAATTGAATTTAAGCCCTTGAAGGTTTTTTATTTGCATAAAGAAAGAGGTATTCAAGAAAGTTTTGTTTTGCAGGAAAACTTAGGGGTATCTCTGAGTAGAGCGACAAACTTGGAAAACAAATGATATATTACAAGGCTTAAAAACTGCTCTCCAACAGTATATTGTTCACCATAGATAAGATACTATAGAAACAAAAAATACAAAAAAATATACTTAGCTGCCAGTATGTTTCCCAACAATATGGAAATCCTAAATACATCTAATTTAATCTACAGATTCAGCAGATGGATTAGATCGTGGTATGAGACAGCTGCTCACCCCTGTGAAAGTTAAAAACATTTTAAAGCCCTCCTACTTTTTTGTTATCTCCCAGTTTTCCAAGAAAAAGGTAAAGAGAGTTCCACATTTTTTGTAATCTCTGTAAGTGGCAATAAAATGTGATTTATGCCTATTTTGTGACACGTGGATTCTCCCACTAGTCTTCAGTATATCAAAGTTACTTTTTTTTTTTTTGAGACAAGGTCTCCCTCTGTCACCCTGGGTAGAGTGCAGTGGGGTCATCACAGCTCACAACAACCTCAAACTCCTGGGCTCAAGTGATCCTTTTGCCTCATCTCCCGAGTAGCTGAGACCACAGGGGTGCACCACAATGCCCCGCTAATTTTTCTATTTTTAGTAAAGACAGGATATTGTTCTTGCTCAGGCTCAAAGTTACTTTTTATAAAGAGGTGCAGAGTATCATTTTCCTAAATTATTATTAGACTAGGCCACTGAAATCTCCTTCCCAAATCTTTTACATAAGTGCACTATTATAAGAACATATGGCCACAGAATAAAAACACAATGAATGTTTCCTGATTGGATGAATTGGAGCCTAAGCCTATAATCATAGTTTACATGATAATTAATTCAGACCAATGCAGAGAAGGGTTATGAAACTAAGCACAGAAAATAATTTGGAAGACTCTTCTTAGAGATTAACTTTGATTCCAATGGCTTGTTTAAACTGAAGGTTTTGTGGTTCCAAGATGTCATAGAAAACTTGGTTTTTGTCAAAATGGTCTCTAATATAAAGCAAATCTTCAATGGAATAGTTATCATTTTTTCCAGTCCAAATAGTCAGGCTGTACCTGCATAAAAATAAAATAGAATTATATAGTTAACAATAAAAGATAAGAAAGTGATGAGCAATTTCAATAAGCCTAAAAATACTCTCATTTGTCTCTAACCCAGATGCACACAGAAAAAATTAATCAGAAGTGGTGTAACTGTACTTTCCTATTTAATTCCTTCATCAACATCAGAGGGACCAGAGACAAAAACAAATCACACTGCTGTTGTCTAAATTACATAACTGCTCTATCTTAATTCCAGGAATGTTAAATGGACTTAGAAACCCAGACTGGTGGCAATGAAAATGGGTCTAATTTTGGAAAAAGAGACTATGTTGCTGATTAAGGAATCTGTTCCCCCATAAAAATTTACAGCTGTAACCTGGGTTTGTTCAGTAGCCTGGTCAGAGTGAAAAGCACAGTGAGAGAGAACTGTGAAGAGACACAAATGTCACTTACATTCCCAACACTCATAGTCATGTATGGTTACCCTTCCTGTAAAGAATTTGTCTAGGCAGTTTAAGTAGCTCTTTGTTATGGCCTACTTACATGTGAAAGACCATAGATGAAAACAAGTTCTTTCTGTATAAACCAATATTTTTTAGCTTGAAAGACCTAACTCTGGATATTTAAGAAATATGTAATTTCTGCTCAATGGAAAAAAATGTTCTAAAATTTCTTAGACTAACTTTGCTACATTGAACAGCCTAAAATATCCAGTTAGCAGTTGATGGTTTTCATCATGCCCACAAAATAGTCTACATTAATTCAGTTTTTATAAGACCCATTTGGAGTATGTTTAAAGGACTTATTTCTGAGGTCTCCTGGGTTACTCGGTGCCTCTGTGAGTTGAAAGTTCCAATAGGATTGAACATGACCATGTGACAATCAATGTGACATCATTAAAAATAACTTAAAATAAATCCAAATGAAATTTAGCCTTGGCAGAATTTTCTCACAAATCTGGCCACAGGCCCTGGTGCGGTGGCTTGCACTTGTAATCCTAGCACTCTGGGAGGCCAAGGTGGCAGGATCGCTTGAGCTCAGGAGTTTGAAACCAGCCTGAGCAAGACCGAGACCCCATCTCTACTAAAAACAGAAAGAAATTACTTGGATGGCTAAAAATAAATATATTAAAAAAAAGCCAGGCATGGTGGCACATGCCTGTAGTCCCAGCTACTGAGGGAGGCTGAGGCAGAAGGATTGCTTGAGCCCAGGAATTTGAGGTTGCTGTGAGCTAGGCTGATGCCATGGCACTCTAGCCTGGGCAACAGAGTGAGACTCTGTCTCAAAAAAAAAAAAAAAAAAATGGAATCATACACCTATCATTCTGCATCTTAATTTACTTAACAATGTATCTTAGAGATCATTCCATATTAAAACGTAGGGTGTACTGCATTATCTATAACAGGTATATAATATTCCATCATATGGTTGTACCATAATTTATTCAACTAGTTCTGACTGGTAGAAATTTAGAATGTTTCAGGTTTTTTATTAGTACAAACAATGCTTCAAGAATATCCCTGTAGCTGTGTCTCTGTGCTTTTGTGAACTTTTGTTAGTAAAACAAGCCCTCATTAGTGACATTATGAGTATCTACCAAATTTCTCTCCAAGGAAATTATTGGCCTTTATACATTCCTGTCAGTGTATTAACGTTTGCTTCCTCTACTCTCTCCAAGATAGTGAATTACCAAACTGGGTCTTTTTCTGGGTGATTTGTAAAAAATTCTTTAATTGTTAGAATTCTTTACATCTGTCTTACATATAAACTAAGGATGCTTTTTTTTATTACCAGAATCTTCCTGTTTTTATGCATTTGAATGTATCAAAATTTCCTTTTACAGTTTCTAGGTTTTGTGCCTTAGTACCAAGAAAAGTCTTCTCCATTCTGAAACTATATTAAAAAATCATCCCTTGTTTTTTCTTTATTCATTTACTGTTTGATGTTCAAATCTTTACTTCATTTGGAATTTATTTTAGAGGAAGGAATAAGGAAAGGTGTTAGCCTTGTTTTTCCTACATAGCCTGTTGTCCGAACACCAGTGATTTGAAATGTCAGCTTGTTTCTATACTAAGTTCCATGATAGGTTTGGGTTTATTTTTTAGACTTTCTCTTTGGTTCTATTGACTAGTCTATTAAAAAAAAATTACCAAAATGGTTTTAATATCTGTACTTTTATAACATATTTTAATAATTAATAGGTGGTCCAACTAATTTTTATTACATATTAAAATCATACAATTTTTATATAGAAAAGAATTCTGAAATTTTGATGAAATTCAAAGAGAAACTATTTTATCTACTCATAACTTTGTGTCAATGTATAACATAATGAAAAAGATGACTAATATTTACTGGGCACCTTCTATGTGCAAAAACTTTTGTGAGGAATAGGGGTGAAAGACCCAATGTTAAGTCAGTTAAACTTCATCAAGGAGCTTCAATCTAATGAGGGAGTTTGTGCACATACATTATCAGTTTTAATTTTCTCTCTTTCTCACCCACGCTGTTCTTACATAATCAATTTTCATGCCCTTCCTATCTCTGTCTCTCATACACACTTGCATGTACACACCATAGTGTTAAGTTAATACGTACCTGTTTGATTTCTTCAACAGCCAAAGTAACTGAGAACAAGACTGCCTGACTAATGCTGCTCTCACAGGGAATGTTATAGGCTGATTTAGTTCATTACATATATATTCCATCTCTTTCACCATTGTCCAACTGTATCCTTAAATGAAAACAAAGAAATTTAACTTTTGTGATTGAAATACTGAAAGTCAATTAAATAAAAAACTAAATTACCTATAAGCAGATAAATCCATAGATAATTAATAAATTCACAGGTGAATTCATAGGTAATTCATAATCCTTTCTACTTAGATTCAGAGTGAATTAAAATACCACTTCATGCATGAAAATACTTTGAGTAGAAAATGTAGATTAAAAAAATCATGTCATAAGTGACCAAGAGCAAATTTAACAAAAAATTAAAATATTAAAAGGGTATCACTAATCTCTCAAGAACAAAAAAAGCAAATCTGATGCTACTATATCTTTATTTACTTTAAAGATTCTAAGGCTCTTCTCTTAGGGACATCATCATTATTATTCTCTATAAACTTAGATTTTCCATTTGTGTTAAATTTTCTTTTCCAAGAAAAGGTAGCTGCTTGGTGTTTACTAGCTGTTTAAGTGATAATTAACTTCAAATCAATTTTCTTTTTGGCTAGTTCAAATTACTTACACATTTTACCTAAAGTAGAAATAGTGGTAAAATTGACTATATTTGTTTTGTTTTGTTTTTTTGAGACAATAGTCTTGCTCTGTTGCCCAGGCTAGAGTGGCACGTGGTGTCAGCCTAGCTCACAGCAACCTCAAACTCCTAGGCTCAAGGGATCCTCCTGTCTCAGCATCCCAAGTAGCAAGGACTGCAGGCTCATGCCACCATGCCTGGTTAAGTTTTTCAATTTTTTGTAGAGACAAGGTCTTGCTCTTGCTCAGGCTGGTCTGGAACTCCTGACCTCAAGTAATCCTCCCTCCTGGCCTCTCAGAGTGCTAGGATTATTAGGTGTGAGCCATCACGCCCAGCCTATATATGTGTTTTAAATCATGTTAAGATACTGTGGAAAACACTCTTGCTTTGGGGGGAAAAAGTGTATATTTTTTTAAATAACCCTCAACTCTATCAAAAGCAGGTTATGAAAAGTATTGGTCAGTACAAAAACATTTTATAGAAGTCCTAAGCTAAATTAATGAGGAAAAGAAGGGAACTTACCTACTTTCCTTTAAAATCTGGAAAATTATATTTTTTAATTAGAAAAAGGTGTTCCTAATGGAAGCTATACCTATATGACTAAAACATATAAGCTTCCTTTTTTAAAACTTACAGCATAAGAAGTAAGGGAGGATAAAGCACATGTTGGTGATGACAAGCAAATGGAGGGTAGTGCTGGGGGTGGTGAGCAGCCTGGATACCTCCAACACCAGCATGACTGAAAGACCCAGACCTGCTTTATCTCAGTTCAAGCCTGAGGTTAAGGCCAAAGACATATCAAACAGTGACTAAATGGAGTTTAGAATCAGTAAGGAAGGTACTGGTTTCTAGTTTTCCTTCTTCAAACATTTCAAATTACACAGTATATTCTTTAATGAAACTAATAAAATTTAAATGATTAGAAAATTAAAATAGACAAGTTAAAGCACATTATTTTTTTTTTCCTCAATTATATCAATTATTTGACCAGGGTGTCATAACCTAAATGTCACTTTGCTACTCACAGGATGGCAGTTACTCTGACCTCAGGTTGGATGTTAAAACTTCATATCTGAAAACAGTACGAGCAAATGAGTAAAAAATGAATTCCCTGAACACAGTAGGATACAGGTTAGCATCTTCAAAAGCTCTAAATACTTTTTAGTTTACTATTTTTACCATGTGGTCAGATGTCCCAGAGCCTTTCACTATTTACTGGCTGTTTACCTGGAAATCACTAACTAAAGATATATATCTTTAGGTATATGTGAAAGATATGTGAAATAATAGACAGGCAAATCCAATGGTACAATAAGTTTCAACTAGGAAGAAGTTGAATGTCTGGTGCATCTGCAGGAAGATGTAGGAAAAGATGGGATCCAGCCAAGAGGAGTGTCTCATGGCCTCCTACTCTTCTGGCCAAAGAGAGCATAACGAGGATACCAGGGTTTCAGCAACCTACATGTGGACCCCTATCAATATCTAGAGAGAAGAACTGGTACGCTTCAAGCACTTTTATTTTTATTATCTTTCATCCGTCATAAGAAGCTTGCTCTAAGGTATGGCAAAAAGGAAAATAAAGAGAGTCTAGAATGTTTTACAAGTTCAAAAAGACCAACTCAGGATTTGTTCAAAGTATGTAAAGAGGCAGCTTTGGTTATGCTAGACCTTGCAAATAAATCTTTCCTATGGAAGCTAGGTGACAGATGTTATCAATGAACACAGCATCTATCTGAAATAACAGAAAGAAGGGTCTACACATACCTGTAGGGTTAGGTGTTTCTCTCCGTTAGGCTCTTAAGATTTTGTGGGATATGGTTTGGGCTTTGTATTAAAGATGTTATTTTTGTATTTGTAGGATATTTTAATTTGACCAACAAGAAATACATTATTAGAATTATCACCTTCATTGACTTTCTCAGGATGCCATCCTGTTGTCCAACCCAGAGATAATGTCACATCTGGAAAGAAGGATGTCACAGTATCTATAAATGGTTTTGCATCTATTACTTTGCTATTTCCATTTGGACCAGGAAGAATATCAGCATTAATCCACACGGGACACTTCAGATGCCTCTTCACATTTTCCAAGAGCATCATGGATGGTTCTACAGCTGCCAGACTAAAAACAGAGTTTGTTGTCAATGAGACATATTCCTAAGTCAAAGTAAAAAGTAGTTCTTTTAGACTAGTGGTTTTAATGCTCTCAAATTCATAATAAAAAATAATATAATAATGTCTGAATTAAATAAAATCAAAGATAACAACATAGTACCAGAGGGAAAAGCTAATAATATATGCCATATCTCAAAATGTTGATTTCTTATTATTCATGAAGGTACCTTAAAGATTCTATAAATACATGAATAATGTCACTACCTGTAGACAAAATAGAGGTTTCAAAACTCTATATTAGGATCACTCAGTGTGAAAACAATTTAAGAAAATACACAAATGTTCATTCATCACAGAAAGTATAAATAACAAATGAAATACACTTACAACCTGCAAATTCACATTTATGAAATGCCCAAGAACACCCAAGCACTGTATCTCTGATTCCGACAAGCATAATTTAGTTTAAATTAAAAAGAAGCTTCACTCTTTTTACTTCCCTAGAGTTAGGCCCATCTTTAGAGCTTATTAATCCACTAAAACCTAGAGCCTTCATTTCAGGGGCAGAAGAGTGAGAAGAAAGAAGTGTCCAACATGTGAGCAGAGTGACACCTATAGACTTTGAAATAATAAGGTTTTAAGCAGCCTACATAATTTTTACTTTTTAAAAATATATAGACAAACTTTGCTGGAAAACTATACTACTTATAACCGATTATCTTCTGAACCTTTAAAGCCTATGTTCATTTATAAGAAAATTAGCGAATATTGTGATGAAAGGCTAAGAATTTTGGAGGTGGATGTTGGAGAACACTCAGTAACCCCTCCTCATGGTTCCATCTTTCTTCTTGAGGGACTAGAATATTTCTATGCTTCTACTTCTCTCTACTCCTTTTGGGCTTCCTACTTTAAGAGGAGAAATAAATCATCTTATTATTTATTGGGTTATATTTACTAGTGAGCAAGGACATTACACACTAAAACCAGAGGAAACAGGCTCTAGCTCTCAGCCTCTAGCCCCTTTCACTCTGCTGCCATGTGAAACATTTCCTTCTTCTCACTCTTCTGCCCTTGAAATAAAGGCTCTAGATTTTAGTGGATTAAGAAACTCTAATGCTGGACCTTGCAAACTCTAATTTAGATGTTGTCACTTCTCTGTTTTAAATGCTTCCTGCCTCACACTGCATCAATGCCATGTTATAATAAAACCACAATTCTGAGATCTGGCACTGTACTTCCTACAAAATTCCATTTTTGGTAGCAAGCAACTTGTACCTGCGACTCCAAAGCTTGCATCTCTTTAAGTCCTACAGCAGCAGCCAAGTCCCCATGGAGTTTTGCTCTTCATGGGTGGAGCAAGGGAAAACCTTCAACTAACCCATGCATGTCTGTTGCCAAGCTCCTCTCTTTTTCCAGAAAGCACTCTGATCTCTTAAGAAAACTGGCATCCGTGGAGGTAAGGTTAAACACTAATTTCCAGTTTACATTTCAGGAAGGAGCTTCTTAAGCGTTCTCAATTTAATAATCCGACATTGGGCTGTTTAACACTGATTTGCCATCTGATAATATCCAGTGTCAAACAGCATATTCTCCCCAAAACAGAAATTCCACGAGTGCTTATTCAGTGCCTACTACATACAAAGCACTGTGCAAACATAAAAAACTATGACACAGAACATAATGAAGTAAGAATTTAATATATATTCCATTTTACATATAAATATTTTAATTATCACTAATATAGATTAGGGTAATGACATTTTTCCTTACTAGAGACTTAAATAAGAAAAACAAAACCTATATTTTAAAAAATTCTAAATGTTATGAAGAAACCTAAAACTTTTTGTTGTTTTAGCTCTTATTTTCTAGAACTTGACAAAATAATTCTAAAATTCTTCTGGAAGAAAAGCTGTAACATTTTTGACAAAAACATTGAGGACAAATTTTTCCAAACAATAAAATACAATGTATAGTAGTCCTCCTTTATCTGCAGGGAATATATTCCAAGGCCCCCAGTGATGCCTGAAACCACAGATAGTACCAAACCCTATATACACTATGCTTTTTTCTATTAATATATACCTATCATAAAGTTTAATTTATAGATTAGGCACAGTAAAAGATTAACAATAACTAAAAATAAAGAGAACAATTATAATAATATACTGTAATCGAAGTTAAGTGAATGTGATCTCTCTCATAATAGCTTATTGTACTATACTCACCTTTCTTCTTTTTGTGATCTGTCAATCTGATAACCTAGATGGCTACTAAGTGATTAACAGGCAGGTAGCATATACAGTGTGAATACACTGGATAAAGGGAAGGGATGATTCATGTCCCAGGCAGGATGGAGTGGGACGGTATAAGATTTCATCATGCTATGCAGAATGCTGTGAAATTTAAAACTTATGAGTTGTTTATTACTAGAATTTTTCATTTGATATTTTTAGACTCCAGGTAATAGAAACAAACGGCAGATAACAGAGGACTACTGTATATTACAAAAAAATAACATATCATGTTCCTAACTGGAAGACTCAATATTGTACGTATCGCAAAATGACACATCCTTCTAAATTAATCTATAAATTCCATGTAATTCTAATTTAAAATACCAAGGGCCAACACTCTCAATTCTTACATGTATTAGTATTAAGTTTCCTATAGGTAAGTGCCAAAAGTTTTGCCAGGGTGATCATATGAAGAAGAAAGTCCTGATTAGAAAACTACCTAAAATTGTTCTTTGGTAATATTTATTTAAATCCCTAGAAAAGAATATTAACTTAGTTATTATAGAATAGATTTTTTTTTTTTTGAGACAGAGTCTTGCTCTGTTGTCTGGGCTAGAGTGCCGTGGCATCAGCCTAGCTCACAGTAACCTCAAACTCCTGGGATCAAGCAATCCTTCTGCCTCAGCCTCGCAAGGAGCTGGGACTACAGGCATGCACCACTATACCCAGCTCATTTTCTATATATATTTTTAGTTTCCCAGCTAATTTCTTTCTATTTTTAGTAGAGACACGGTCTCAATCTTGCTCAGGTTGGTCTCAAACTCCTGACCTCAAGTGATCCTCCCACCTTGGCCTCCCGGAGTGCTAGGATTACAGCCGTGAGCTACCGTGCCCAGCCTATAGAAAAGATTTTTTTTTTCCTAAAAAATTACCTGTAAATCAAGCTTGTGAATATCTTATCCTACTTTGCTATTAATTATATTTAGAAACTGGAGATAACAAAATGAAAATCACACTTAAAATTGTAATAAACCGTTTAAAACTACATTTTAAGGGGAAACAATTCTTTGCTAAAACACTGGAGAGTTTGCTAAAACTATGGATAAAATTTTAAAATATATTACTTATTATTTGTGTACTAAACAGAATTACTTAGAAGCACAAGACAAGAACTACTAAAACTTGACTCAAAGGTAACGTTCAGGTACTCTTACAGAGGCAGTGCAGCATTCTGGTTAAGAGTGTGAACCCTCTAGCAAGGCTGACAGCTCTCCCTCTCCATGATCAACTCTGTGACCATAAGCAGGCTACTCAGCACTCTCTGCCTCCACTGCTTCAAAAATGTGAATGACAGTAATAACCTACCTCTCAGGACTGTTAGGAGAATTAAACAAAAAACACATGTGATGCTTTTAGAACAGTCTCTGACATACAGTAGGTGTTCATATAACTTAGTTTATATTTATTCCTCTTCAAATAGGTTATAATTTTAAAAACTTGCAAAATCTTTGTTTTAGTGCATCCACTCTTTTGTGGTAGCTGCTAGCATTTAGGAATGAATGAGCTGATCTGCTTGGCGAGGAGCCAAAGAACATCACAGAGAACAATTCAAGGGGCTACAATAAACATATGAAAAATTGAGCACACGACAAGACAAGGAGATCTGAAAGTTTAAGTCACCAAGCATTAAATATCAAATGCTTTATTTCATGGTGCAGAGATCACTGGACTGGTTCCAGGAGACCTGGAATCTGTTTCTAGCTTGCCTGTCAAAGCTTAGCTGTTGTCCTTAAGTAAATCATTTGATGAATCTCTTACGACTAAGTTTCTTTGTCAATAAAACAGAATTGAACCATTCATCACTTGAAAATGATGATCTTAAGATAATTCTTTAATTCCAAGCCCTTATCAAGCCAAAACTCCTGTACGTCAAGATTTTATATATCCATTCATTTACCAACAGTTTAATGAGGTTTACTGGTATGTTTTGCTCTGCAACAAATGGTTAGAGTCATCTTAAAAATCCTACAGTTAGGGAGACTGAGGTGGGAGGATCACTTGAGGCCTAGGAGTTCAAGACTAGCCCGGGCAATATAACAAAACCTGGTCTCTACCAAAAAAAAAAAAAAAGAAAGAAAATTAGCCAGGCATGGTGGTGTGTACCTGTAGTCCCAGCTACTCAGGAGGCTGAGGCAGGAAGATGGCTTGAGCTCAGGAGTTTGAGGTTGCAGTGAGTTATGATCATGCCACTGCTCTCTGGCCTGGGCAACAGAGCAAGACCCTGTCTCGAAAAAAAAAAAATCTACAAGATTGCAAATCTTTAATTACTTGAGATAATTTAATTTCAAAATACTACTCAAAGATGAGGTAGATTTACTGCCAAACCTAAATTTCAATGGCAGCTGCCTCCTATTAAAACCCATAATAGGGGCTTATGGTGTGCTTCTGTGGCGTCGCAGTGTATTCCTGGCTTTATCTATAATATTTACACTGCCAAAATGCTACAAAAAATTTACTGTGATGGCCACAGCAAAAGAAATGACACTTAGTCTTGCTCTTCATTACTAATGCCTCCAAAATGTGATTGTTAAGGAACACTTACATTATTAAAGACTTTTAAATAATCCCCTTTACAAACATAATACATAAATCAAATAGGATATGCATTAACAACCTCAAAAAAATTCTCCCAACTCTCACTCTCCTGGACGATCTTTTAATAAAAGTAGCATTTTAAATTTAACTGTTACCACAATGGTCACTTATGATAAATTCCTTTATAAAAATTAACCTAACTTTAGCCTCTCAGGGTCCCCAAAAAACAACTTTAGTAAATAATTTATTGGGTCTTAGATCCATTCCTGAAACAATAATTAGAGTTTACAAATCCATTTCTAGTTTGGATAAAGTACAAAAAGAGGTAGTCTGGCATGGGCATATACAGCTATTACTTTTTCTCTCCAAAGTTCTTCTGTAACAACCAGAAAATTGAACATGTTTGTACAAATACCTCTTGAAATCCAGCTTGATGCCTTTATTGCTTTTCATAACTTCACCCAGCCACTCCTGTAGGGTATTATCACTGTTTGTTTCAGGAGGATGGGCCATAATTGGTTGGCAGTCCTCTGATCCATCATCTGGCAGGAGGACATCAGCTTCTATCATGTGAGCAGTACCTGTCCAAATAAGTTAATGCTAATAAAACAGGGGGCAGAACTATAGGAAATGCCATGCTCAATATCCTTTTGAGGAAGATAAAAGAAAGAAAAGAAACACTTATTGAGTAACTTCTACATGCCAGGTACTATACTAAGCCCTTAGATATTATCCTTATTTTTTAAGATGAACAGGTGCCAAGAAGTTAAATGACTTTTCCTAGGTCACACAGCACTTAAGCTATTGTCATACTTCTGAATTTCTTCCCAGTACCTGGCAAAGGAAGTACATAATGGGAGGCTTAGCAAGTATTTGTTGAAGTTTTCTGGGAATAAAGATAGTACACTTTTATCTTCTCACTCCTCAAATTAGAAACTATGGATATTTATTGCTTATGTTTGAAATTCTACATTAAAAATTCATTTCTTTGACTTCCAGCTTAGTTGCTGTTTAAAAGCATATATCCTTCGAACGGATAATAAGCCAGATGAGCCTGCTAACTTCTAATTGCCACAGTCACTCCCTAGTCCAAATTTTACAATAGCCCCTTCAATGCAACGTTCTATCAAATACAAATACCCATCTGGGCTGCTTCCCACTGCCCAAGTGGAAGAAGACAGAACTTATTCCTTTGTCTAGAACATTTGAGAGATTAGCTCTACCCAGTGAAGAACTACACACCAAAAAAAAAATCTCTTCACCCCTGTGAGAGGAATAAAGAGTGAAGTAAGAGGCCAAAGCATCTGGGGAAAAATCTCTCCTCTTGGAAACTAGAGTAGTGGAATCAAATGGGTTTCCATCTAATGATTATATTAAAAATTTTAAATGGAAAACCACTTGAGGAAAAAATAAAGGACTGAGCTATGTTTAAATATACCACTGTGGATGCTGGGTGGAAAAGGAACTGGATAGGGGCAAGTAGGGAAGCAGGGAAAATAATCTGTCAAAGTAGGATGACTCATAAATCTATTGGATGCTTCTGGCTGCAAATAAACAGAAATTAGATTCAAACTAACAAAGAAATTTATCATCTCATATAACTAGAAGTCCAGAGGTCAAGTGAGCTCTAAGTGTGGGCCAGTCAGCAACTCAGTGATGTTATCAGGGTTTTTATGGCTCTTTTCTTCACTCTCTTTGTATTTTCTTCATCTTAAGGCTAATTTCATCTCATGATTATAAGATAGCTACCAACAACCACTGGGGCCACATATATTCATAGCCACATTTTTAAGTTTTAAGACATAAAAGTTCTCCAACAATTATAGATATAATTACTTTACTTGGGTCTGATTGAGCCTAATTAGATCACTTGCCCACTAGGGGAACAATATGAATCATCAGGAAAACTACAAGTGCTAATTAACTTACTTACTTATTTACTTTTACATTCATTCATTCATTCAGTCAGTCAGTCAGACAGACAGACAGACAGACAGACAGACAGACAGACAGTCTCCCTCTCTCACCCAGGCTAGAGCACAGTGCTGTCATCATAGTTCACCGCAACTTCAAACTCCCGGGCTCAAGTGATCCCCTGCCTCAGCCTCCCGAGTAGCTGGGACTAAAGATGTAAGCCTTGACACCAGGCTAACTTTTCTATTTTTAGTAGAGATGGGGTCTTGCTCTTACTCAGGCTGGTCTTGAACTCCTGAGCTCAAGCAATCCTCCCACCTTAGCCTCCCAGAGTGCTAGGATTACAGGCGTGAGCCACCATGCCTGGCCTATTTATTTATTTCAAAATATTAAAGGGGAACAAATGTTTTTGGTTACATGGATTGCTTTTGTAATGCTTGAGTCATGGCTATAAGTGTGCCCGTCACCCAAACAGTGTTCATTATACCTGTTAGGTTTCTTCCCCCTCCCTCCTGCTTGATTTCCACTGAATTTTACTTTCCTGTATGCACGTTTGTGCTCATGGGTTAGTTCCAATTTAATAGCAAGTACACGTGTTTGTTTTTCCATTCTTTAGATACTTAGGATAATGGTCTCTAGTTCCATCCAAATTTTTGCAAAAGGAATTAATTCATCCTTTTTTATGGCTGAGAAGAACTCCATGGTATACATATACCACATTTTGTTAATCCACTCATGAATTGATGGGCACTTAGGTTTATTCCACATCTTTGTGATTGTGCTGCAATAAACATTCAAGTGCAGGTGTCTTTTTGATAAAATGATTTCTTTTCCTTTGAGTAGATACCAGTAGTGGGACTGCTGGACTGAATGATAGGTCTACTTTTAGTTCTTTGAGTAATCTCCATACTGTTTTCCATAGAGGCTGTACTAACTTGCAGTCCCACTAACAATGTATAAGCATTCCTTTCTCTCTGCATCCATGCCAGCATCTATTGTTTTTGGACTTTTTAATAAAATCCATTCTAACTAGTGGTAGGTGATATCTCATTGTGGTTTTAACTTGTATTTCCCTGAGGATTAGTGATGTTGAACATTTTTTCACATGTTTATTGGCCATTTTTCTTTCTATTGAAAAGCTTCTGTTCATGTTTTCTGCTCACATGTTAATGGGGTTGTTTTTTCTTGTTGATTTGCTTGAGTTTTCTTTGTAGATTCTGGATATTAGCCCTTTATTGAATGTACACATTGTGAATATTTTCTCCCATTCTGTAGGTTGTCTATTTGCTCTGCTGATTATTTTGTTAGTTGTGCAGAAAGAAGATTTTTAATTTAATTAAATCCCATTTATTTCTTTTTGTAGTTGCTGTAATTGCCCTTTGGGTCTTAGTCATAAATTCTATGCCTAGGCCGATATCTAGAAATATTTTTAAAAATATGGAATGCTTCATGAATTTGCAAGTCATCCTCGTGCAGGGGCCATGCTAATCTTCACTGTATCATTCCAATTTTAGTATATGTGCTACTGAAGCCAGCACTGATTAACTTATTTTAATCCACCCCTGGAGCTAGAAATGCAGTCAGCTTCCATGTGCTTGTATGGAACAGAAATGGATACCTTAATAAAAGTGAAGTTCTTTTAGGAAGGAGGAAAAGGGGAATGGTGATAGGGTAAGCAGCCAATGGGTGTTTGCTATGTTTCTCTTCCCTAAGCTAGATCACATTTAGGTTCTTTTAATTACAGTGGGGCAAAGTACAGAATAACAAAATATCAAGACCAATGAAAGAGTTTTATACTCCCTTTATTCTCTATCAAATGCAATTCTAAGGATTGTCTAGGTACTACCCAAACAGCTTGCAGCCTTTGGCCAAAGGTAGGATTCTTCAACCACATATATAAGACCAAGCCCTGATGTTTGGGTGGCTCATCTGGCAATGGGGAGGGCAGATGCAGAGAATTCTGTCTTTCAGCCTATGGCCAAACTTCTATAAGAATAACAGGGCAGGCTGGACATGGTGGCTCATGCCTGTAATCCTAGCACTGTGGGAGGATCACTTGAGCTTAGAAATTCGAGACCAGCCTGAGCAAGGGTGAGACCCCATCTTTACAAAAAAATAGAAAAATTAGCCAGCTGTGGTGGCACACTTCTGTAAGTCCCTGCTATTTGAGAGGCTGAGGCAGGAGGCTCACTAGAGCCCAGGAGTTTGAGGTTGCAGTGAGCTATTATGATGCCACTGCACTCTCGCCAGGGCAACAGAGCACACATGCACAAAAAGAACAACAAGGCAAATGGAATAGCAAAAAGACAGATGATCTGATCTTTTATTGTTTTGCCAGGATGAGGTTGCAGAAGAGGGGTTGTGGGTCTACGGTATCATCCAACCCAATTTTCTACTGCCATATTTAAGATGCAATGGGTCAAGCTTCTAATTTGATTTTTTTTTTAAAAAGCAAGCATGATTTCTCAATAAAGTGTATAGCAAAAGATATGCAGGCATTCTATCTCCTCCTCCATCAGTATAGTTATGAAGGGGCATGACAGCATGGAATCCTTTGTTTAAGAGCAACAGTCATAATCTGTTAATTCCATTTATTTCCCATAAATAGAAAAAAAAAATCAGTAAATAGCAAGTTGAGGAGTCATAGGCCCATTTAAAGTATGTTCCTGAAGTCACCTACAAAAAAAAGACTGGGAAACTATAGCAGTAAGGGCAAGAAATCCTGGTGGCTTCTAGGATAATGATAAGAAACGATGAAGAGATGAGGAACAATTCAAAATGTATTTTGGAACAGAATCATAATGATTGGATGACAGATCAGATAGAGAGAATTGAAGACTCTCAGATTTCTGATTCAAGCATCTAAGTAGATTGTGGTAGAAAATCCTGAGACAAGAAAGATCGTAGGAAGTACAGGTTAGTAAATATAATCAAGAATTTCATTTTGAATAACTTAAAGTTGAGATGCATGTGAGATCTCTAAGCACAAACATCAACAAGCAGTTGGACAGACTAACACTAATAAGAGAGGTGGGCCTGGCCTGGAGACATATACATAGGAGCTGCCCAACCCCTCTGCCGATTCTCCCATTCCTGGCCCTTGGGTAGAAGGCTTTGGAAGGTCAGGGAATACTTCTGCCTGGGAGACTGCCTAGTCACGATAGTCCCAAATAATGGGGAGAGCCAGAGGAGGAAGTGCGTATATCAGGATATATGTCAACCCAACCACAGGAGCTCCAGATTGTGACCACAGCCAGACTTTGCTTTGCTTCACCTTGCCTCACCAACTCCTGCTCACCAGAGCAAAAGCAACTTTTCACTATTCCCAACTTGCAATATCAAAAGGGCTTTGTATATACTATTAATATTATAAAATGTATAGTTTTTGAAGTTTTGTTTCTAAATTTTCAGTTGTTAGAGAGACATATAATTGATTTTCTATTTTGACTTTGTATCCTGAGACTTTCTAAATCCACCTATTTCTTCATGATCATTTATCTATAGAATCTTATTTCATTTTCTATATACACAATCATATTGTCTGTAAATAAGTTATATTTCTTCTTTTCCTATTTTTTTATTTAAAAAATTGAGCTATAATTCACATACTGTAAAATTCACCCTTTTAAAGTATACTAGTGGTTTTTAGTATATTCAGAAGGTTGTATTAATACAATAATTACCACTATCTAATTCCAGAAAAGTTTTATCATCCAAAAATGTACCCATTAGCATTTGCTCTTCCAGCTCCTGAAAACCACTAATCAACTTTTTCCTGAAGGATAACTTTTGCTAAAATTCATTTATTAAATAATCACTGTGTGGTTATTATATCCTAGATACTGTTTTTAGGCATTAGAGATTCAATATTAAACAAAACAAACTTCTTCCTTTTGAGGAGCAAAGAAAAACAATTTAAAACAGTAAAGCCCAGGTATATAATGGAGTACAAAAAATGCATAAAGTTTTACAATAAAACAGGAGACTTCAAGGAAGTTTCCTTGTTGGTCCAGGATACTGTAAGCTGCGCCCCAGCCCTCTAGTGATATGCTTTCCTTCTCCTTTCCTGCTGCAGCTAACACGTACTTCACAGGAAAAGACTGAGAAACACTGCTAAGCACTGCTAACGTGTTCACCTATATAATGAACGGATATATATATTTCATTACAGGATGAATTAGCAAACCACAGGCTTGATTTCTAGCTTAGTCATAAATACTGCCCAAAGCAATTATAAATTAGAATTCAATGGCTTCATCCATCCATTCTACAAATATTTATCAAGCCGCTCATTAGTATACTACAAAAAGATGTAAGATATTATGATGATCTTGATCTTAAAAGCTATATTCAAATCACTAGAATATGTAAGAAAGTTTAATAATATATGAGGGTTCCAGTCAGAAATGTCAAGGCAAATTACTTCTAAAAAATAAGAAAATTCTTCAATTATGCAATTTGTTCTCATTTTGTAAACAAAACAAAACACTTCATAAAAATGTTTATGTCATCCTAGAATTTACATTTGGATCGCCTAAGTCTCTTCTACCTGTAAATAGGTCTAGATATTAAAAAAGGAGTTGAGTTAATCTATTATCCAAAGTAAATTACAAGTTACTGTAGTGACTTACTTTTCAGTGCTTCATTCATTTGTGCCTTGTGGTTAGCTGCATGATACCAGATGATCTCAGCACCATCTTCTGTTGTAATCTGGTTATTTCTCAGAAAATACTCTAGTATATTTTCACTCCAAGATCCTAAATTAATAGTATTTATATGAAAAGAGATATTGCTAAAATATATATATATTGCTTTTTGTGGAGTAAAATCTTTTAAAAATAAATAATATAGATAGGAAAAAGGCTACTACAGTAAAGCAAATTAACATATCCATCATCTTACATACCCTTTTTTTTGTATTTGTGGCAAGAGTAGCTAGAATCTATTAATTTAGCATGAATCCTATATAGTACAATTTTATTACCTATAGTCCTCATGTTGCACATTAGATCTCTAGACTTATTTATCCTATATATCTGCAACTTTGTATCTTCTGACTTACATATCCCCATTTCCAATACCTCCACCTACCCCTTGTACCCACCTATCCCCACCCTTGACAACCACTGTTTTGTTCTTTATCTCTGCATATTTGAATTTTTTTTCAGATTCTGCATAAAAGTGAGATCATGCAACAATATTTTTCTTTCAGGGTCTCGCATATTTCACTTAGCATAATGTCCTCCAGGCTTACCCATGTTGTGGCAGATGGCAAGATCACTTTCTTTTTAGGGCTGAATAATATTCCATTGTATAAATGTACCACAACTTCTTTGTCCATTTCTTCATCAACACTTAGGTTGTTTCCGTACCTTGGCTATTGTGAATAGTACTGCAATGAACATGGGAGTGCAGATACCTTTACAAAGTAGTGATTTCATTTCCTTTGGGTTTATGCCCAGAAAAGTGATTGCTGAGTTATGGTGTAAAAAAATTTAACAAAAAAGGACAGAGGATATATTGAGGGAGAATAACAAAATAATCAGACTGGGAAAAACACAAGATTTTAAAAATACAGATCAAGTATTATTATGTGGCAGGTATATCATATATATATAAAAACATGTTATATGTTATGTAAATAATAATTAGTAGACATATAAGACAGCCTGAAAATCAGAAGCATAAGAAAGTATGTATGAAAAAAATAAAACTGCTAAGTAGCAGATATATAAAAGCAGGAAAATTTATATGATGTTCTCTATAAGCCTGGCCCCAGAAATACAAGTAAAATTTACATAAAGTCAAAGCTATATTTAAAATTCTAAGTTTTTTTTTAAAGTGAGACTCTGTCTCACTTTATTGCCCAGGAGTTTGAGGTTGCTGTGAGCTAGGCTGCGTCAGCCTAGCTCACAGCAACCTCAAACTCCTGGGCTCAAGCAATCCTGCTGCCTCAGCCTCCCAAGTAGCTGGGACTACAGGCATGCGCCACCATGCCCGGCTAATTTTTTCTATATATATTAGTTGGCCAATTAATTTCTTTCTATTTATAGTAGAGATGGGGTCTCGCTCTTGCTCAGGCTGGTCTCGAACTCCTGAGCTCAAACGATCCGCCCACCTCGGCCTCCCAGAGAGCTAGGATTACAGGCTTGAGCCACCGTGCCCGGCCTAAAATTCTAAGTTTTATACAACTTTTTTTCTCCACCTGAAGCTCCATTCTATATTTATATTAACAATTTAGAATGCAAATTGTACATTTTACTGCATATTCACTTTCAGATGATTTTCAGCAACATTTATATGAGCAACCAAGTAAACTTTTGAATTAGCATTTATAGAAATAGCATTTTATTTAGCATTTATTTGAAATAGCATTTTATATAGCATATACAAATGTACATAATTTTCATACCAACTACTTTTTGGCGTACCAGATTTTCTCTTAATTAAGCATTAAATTTTGTGAGTTAAACAAGACTAAGGTAAGTGTAGAAAAATACTGGAATCCAGATCTACTCCATACTCTACCATGTCCTAAAATATCAATGACAAAGCTAAAAAGTGAAAAAAGTTGTTCATAATTTTACCTCAATTCTTATTCATTAATGTAAACATTTAAGTGCCTACCAAATGGCTGCAAATTCCCTATGTGTGAAATTCTGTCTTCTGTTAATTATGTGTTTATTAACTCTACCTAACAACAGTTAAACACCTAAAACTGGCTATCAGAAACTGCCAATAAAACATTGAGAAAAAGTAAAATGCAACCAGAGAATGGAGGGGCATACGAAGATAAATTCTATCACACATGGGACTTAGTGACCACTTTGAATACTGGACTATAGAATAAAAAAAAGGAAAGCTAGGTGGAGCATCCACTATACCTAAGCACTCTCCTACTCAAAACACACACCTCTATCTGACATATACAATAGAGTCACAGACCTTTCAGACTTAGATGGCAATATGTGGCCATCATTTTTCAAATTTTAGGCCAGCTGGGTACAGGGGCTCAAGCTTGTAGTCTCAGCACTTTGGGAGGCCAAGGCAGGATTGTTTGAGGCTAGGAGTTTGAGACCAGCCTGGGCAACTCAGCAAGATCCCATCTCTACAAATATATATTTTTTAATTAGCCAGGTATGGTGTGTACCTGTAATCCCAGCTACTTGGGAGGCTGAGGCAGGAGGACTGCTTAAGCCCAGGAGTTCAGGGTTACAGTGAGCTATGACCCAAGCGACTGTACTCCAGCCTGGGCAATAAAGCAAGACCCTGTCTCTGGAAAAAAGTTAGGCATTTTGGAAGGTATATTAATTACTGGCTATAACAAATGTCCAATAATAGAAAAACAATTAAGTCATGGTACACAGTCATGAAAAAATATGTGACTAATGTGGCTGTTAGACATAAAGGTTTTGAGACACATCAAATGACTTAGAGAAATGATAATTATGTGTATTACCTGAAAAAACCTAAATGTTTAATGGTGCATATTGGACATTTCCACAGCACCTTTCAACTAAACATACTTCATTCAGAACTTTTATAAAGGCAACTTACAAATTAATAATAAAATGCGATGACTCTAGAGTTTTAAAATATTCAAAATATTTCAAGTAAAAAGTTCTTGCTCTTTTACTGGATGAAATTGCTTGTTTGTACTTAAGACACAACTGTGTATATCTTTTTTTTTGAGACAGAGTCTCACTCTGTTGCCTGGGCTAGAGTGCCAACGTGTCAGCCCAGCTCACAGCAACCTCAAACTCCTGGGCTCAAGCAATCCTCCTGTCTCAGCCTCCCAAGTAGCTGGGACTACAGCATGCGCCACCACGCCTGGTTAATTTTTTCTATATATTTTAGTTGGTCAATTAATTTCTTTCCATGTTTTAGTAGAGACAGGGTCTCACTCTTGCTCAGGCTGGTTTCGAACTCCTGACTTTGAGCAATCCACCCACCTCAGCCTCCCAGAGTGCTAGGAACTGTGTATATCTTAAAATTTAAGAAAGATACAATTACCTATGACCTAGGGTATTACTATTACAATTTAACTAGGCTGTAACTCTAAAAATAGGGCCAAGAGGAAGGCAAAATTCTTTTCAATTTTTTAAGATAAGTTTTTTTTTTGAGGTTTGATTTATAGAAAAAATTGAGCAAAAAGTACGGAGTTCCCACATGATTCCAACCCTTCCCTCCAATTTCCCTGTTTTTTTTGTAATTAAAAATATTTTATTTGAAGCTCCCTAATTTTTAACATTGTGCATTAGTGTTGTATGTCTATAACAACTAATGAGCCAATTCTGACATATTATTATTAACTACAATCCATAGTTTACATTCAAATTCACTTTTGGTGTACATTCTATGAGTTTTGACAAATGTACAGGCATACCTTGGAGATATTGCAGGTTCAGTTCTAGACCACTGCAATAAAGTGAACATCGCTAAAAAGTCACAGAAATGTTTTGGCTTCCCAGTGCATATGAAAGTTATATTTACAGTATATTGTAGCCTATTGAGTATGCAATAGCATATGCTAAACAAACAGTGTGCATACCTTAATTTAAAATATTTTACTGCTAGCTAGGTGCAGTAGCTCACACCTGTAATCTTAGCACTTTAAGAGGCCGAGGCGAGGGGATTGCTTGAGGCCAGGAGTTCAAGACCAGCTTGAGCAACACGGCAAGACCCCATCTCTACAAAAAGTAGAAACATTAGCCAGGCATGGTGGTGTATACCTATAGTCCCAGATACTCTGGAGGCTGAGGCAGGAGGATCACTTGAGCCCAGGAGTTTGAGGTTGCTGTGAGCTATGATGACACCACTACACCCTAGCCCGGGCAACAGAGTGAGACTCTAAATTTTATTGCTAAAAATACCACCATCTGAGCTCATATTCTTGGCTGGTGGAGGGTCTTGCCTCAATGTTAATGGCTGCTGACTGATTAAGGTGGTGGTTGCTGAAGGCTGGAGTGGCTGTGGTGATTTCTTAAGATAATACAACAATGAAGTTTGCCACATTGATTGATTTTTTCTTTCATGAAAGATTTCTCTGTAGCATGCAATGCTGTTTGATAGCATTTTTTATCCGTGAATTTCCTTCAAAATGGGAGTCAATTCTCTAAAAATCTGTTTCTACTTTATCAGCTAAGTTTAAATAATATTCTAAATCTTTTGTCATTTCAACAATGTTCATAGCATCTTCACGAGAAGTAGATCCCATCTCAAGAAACCACTTTCTTTGCTCATCCATAAGAAGCAATTGCTCGTCCATTAATTTTTTTTTTTTTTTTTTTTTGAGACAGAGTCTCGGTTTGTTGCCCAAACTAGAGTGAGTGCCGTGGCGTCAGCCTAGCTCACAGCAACCTCAAACTCCTGGGCTCAAGCAATCCTCCTGCCTCAGCCTCCTGAGTAGCTGGGACTACAGGCATGCACCACCATGCCCGGCTAATATTTTTTTTATATATATATTAGTTAGCCAATTAATTTCTTTCTATTTTTTTATAGTAGAGACAGGGTCTTACTCAGGATGGTTTTGAACTCCTGACCTTGAGCAATCCGCCCGCCTTGGCCTCCCAGAGTGCTAGGATTACAGGTGTGAGCCACCGCACCCGGCCGATGTTCACTTTTTCTTTTGCTTAGTACATGCTTTTTAATAAGTTATATGCTGAGCAGTGCTATGTAAATATGGGTCATACAATCCAGATTTATAGTCGCCCCACTGAATAACCAGGAATAATTGTCCCAGACCTAAATGCATTATCATGAGATTACAGCTATTCAGTCACATCTTCAGGCTCTACTTCTTATTCTAGTTCTCTTGCTATTTCCATCACTTCCTCCACTTAAGTCTTGAACCTCTCAAAGTCATCCATGAGGGTTGGAATCAACTTCTTCCAAACTCCTGTTTATGTTGATATTTTGACCTCCTACGAATCAGGCATGTTCTTAATGGAATCTAGGATGGTGAATCCTTTCCATAAGGTTTTCAATTTATTTTTCCCAGATACATCAGAGGAATTACTATCTGTGCCAGCTAAAGCCTTATAAAATGTATTTCTTAAATAATAAGACTTGAAAGTCAAAAAGACTCCTTGATCCATGGGCTGCACAATGAATGTCGTGTTAGCAGGCATGAAAGCAACATCAATCTCCTTTTGTGTTTCCTTCAGAGCTCTTGGGTGACCAGATGCATTGTCAATGAACAGTAATATTTTTAAAGGAATCTTTTTCTCCAGAGCAGGTCTTAACAATGGGCTTAAAATATTCAGTAAACCAAGCTATAAACAGATGTGCTGTCAGCCACACTTTGCTGTTCCATTTATAGAGCACAGGCAAAGTTGATTTAGCAAAATTCTTAAGAATTCTAGGATTTTGGGAATGGTAAATGAGCATTGGCTTCAACTTAAAACCACCAGCTGCATTGGCCCTAACACCAGAGTCGGCCTGTCCCTTGAAGCTTTGAAACCAGGGTATTAACTTCTCCTCGCTAGGTATGAAAGTCCCGGAAGACATTTTCTTCTGATAGAAGGCTGTTTCATCTATTGAAAGTCTGTTATTTAGTGCAGCTTCCTTCATCAATGATCCGGACCACTTGCTGCAGCTTCTGCATTAGCACTTACTGCTTCATCTCATACTTTTATGTTCTGGAGATGGCTTCTTTCCTTAAATCTCATGAACCAACCTTTGCTAAATTCAAACTTCTCTTCTGCAGCTTCCTCAAATCTCTCAGGCTTCATAGAATAGAGTTAGGACCTTGCTCTACTTTAGTTTTTGGCTTAAGGGAATATTGTAGATGGCTTAATCTTCTATCTAGACCACTCAAACTTTCTCTATATCAGCAATAAGGCTATTTTGATTTCCCATCACTCATGTGTTCACAGGAGTAGCACTTTTCATTTCCTTCAAGAACTTTTCCAGGCCAGGCACGGTGGCTCTCACGCCTGTGATCCTAGCACACTGGGAGGCCGAGGTGGGAGGATGGCTCAAGGTCAGGAGTTTGAGACCAGCCTGAGCAAGAGTAAGACCCCCATCTCTACTATAAATACAAAGAAATGAATTGGCCAACTAATATATATAGAAAAAATTAGCCAGGCATGGTGGTGCATACCTGTAGTAGTCCCAGCTACTTGGGAGGCTGAGGCAGAAGAATTGCTTGAGTCCAGGAGTTTGAGGTTGCTGTGAACTAGGCTGATGCCACGGCACTCTAGCCCAGGCAACAGAGTGAGACCTTGTCTCAAAAAAAAAAAAAAGAACTTTTCCTTTGCATTCACAATTTGGCTAATTGTTTGACAAAGGAGGCCTAGCTTTTGGCCTGTCTCAGCTTTCCATGCAACTTCCTCATTAAGCCTAAATCATTTCTAGCTTTTGATTTTAAGTTAGAGTCTTTAGTGAGTCTTCCTTTCTCTTGAACACTTACAGGCCATTATGGGGTTATTAATTGCCTTGATTTCAATATTGCTATGTCTCAGGGAATAGGGAGGGGGTACGGCTGGGTGGCAGAGCAGTCAGAACACACACAACCTTTATCAACTAAGTTTGCCGTCTCATATGGGCATGATTTGTGGTGTCCAAAAACAATTACAATAGTAATATCAAAGTTCACTGATCACAGATCACCATTACAGGTATAATAATGATGAAAAAGTTTGAAATATTGCAAGAATTACCAAAATGTGACAGATACAAAGTGAGCACATGTTGTTGAAAAAAATGGCACTGATAGACTTGCTAAATGCAGGGTTGCCACAAACCTTCAATTTGCAAAAAAATGCATTCTCTGTGAAGCACATTAAAATTAAGTATACCTGTACATGACCATTTGTATCCACCATTACAAAATCATACAAAATAACAGTTTTACTGTTCTAAATGTCTGTGGTCTACCTATTCATCTCAACCTCCCTCCTTGTGAAATCTATGGCTGTTTTTGAGCTACCACCACAGCAGAGCTGATTAGTTGGAACAGAATTTTATGGCTTGCAAAGCCCAAAATTTAATATCTGGTTCTTTACAGAAAAAGTTTGCTGACCACCAAGATATGTAAAAAACCTAAATGCCATCAAAGGATGATTAATAAAGAAAATATGGTATATAAACAACAATACAATATTATTCAGCCTCAGAAAGAAGGAAATTCTATCTTTGTAACAACATAAGCAAACCTGGAGGGCATTATGCTAAGTGAAATAAGCCAGGCACTGAAAGACAAATACTACTTGATCTCACTTACATGTGGATTCTCAAAAAGTAGAGCTCATAGAAGTAGAATAGAATGGTGGTTACCAGAGGTTAGGAATAGAGGAAAGGGGACAGTTTGGATGAGAAAGGGGAGATGTTAGTCAAAGGATACAAAGTTTCAGTTAGACTGGAGGAGTAAATTGCAGTAATCTATTGCACAGCATGGTGACTACAGTTAGAATGTATTATATATTTCAAAATTGCTAAAAGAGTAAATTTTAAATATTCTCACTACAGAGAAATGGTAAGTGTATGAAGTGATGGACATAATAATTAGCCTGACTTAATTATTCTACAATGTATACACATAACACTGTACCTCATAAATATATATATATAATTTATCAGTTAAAAATAAAATTAAATAGAAAGCTTGCTGACCCCTGGACTAGGCAAACATTAAGGTTCCTTCCAGTTTCCAAAAGTGACTACCAGCAGTAATTTATCATTAAAAATAATGTATCATATGGACACTCAAAAACTTGTACACAAATGTACACAGTAGCATTCCTCAGAACAGCCAAAGTATGGAAACAACTCATATGTCCATCAACTAATGAAAAGATAAATGAGATACGGTATATGTATACAATGGAATATTATTCAGACAGAAAAAGGAATGAAGTACTGATACATGCTATAATGTGGATGAACCTTGAAAACATCATGCCAAGTGAAAGAAGAGGTCACACATTGTATGATTCCATTTACGTGAAATGTCCAGAATAGACAAACTGATAGAGACAGAAAGAATAGCAGTTGTGGGCTGAGGTTGTTAAAGGGTGTATGTGGCAGGCTGGTATTTCTTTTTGTGAGATGAAAATGTTTTAAAATTGATTGTGGTAATGGTTGTACAAGTCTGTGAATAAGCTAAAACCCACTGAATTATATTATTTAAATGAGTGAATTATATGGCATATAAATTATACATCAATAAAGGCTTTTTAAAAAAAGTTTTAAAAAATACATCTATATATTTTCCACTTCTATAAATTTACCCCAGAGACAGATATGCTTACATGTGGAAAACAACACATTTCATACAAGGATGTTTAGTGCAGTATTATTTATAACTAAATTTAATTATAACTATTATTTATAACTAAATGTCCATCAACAGTGGATTCGGTAAATTATTGTATATCCATACAATGGAACATCATGCGGCCATTAAAAATAATAAAGAAAGAGGGAGGCGGGAGAGTCAGTGATTGCTAGAAAATACCAAAAAATTACTAGTGGTATCTCTAAGCATCAGCATTATGGGGATTTTCCTCTCTTACTTCAATATACTTTATAAATGTTCTATGAGCGTGTATTGTGTGTACAATTTTTAATTTCTTATAAATTTTATGTACTGCATGCTAAGCTTAAAATTTAAAACATTATGTCCATAAACATGAAAATGAATAAAATTCTTCACTCACTACCTATATCCTTTGATGTCAATATTTATAAATTATACTCTGTATAAGCAAATATGATTGATTATTGTGTGTACAATTTTTAAAAACAACTAAATTTAATAAAGTAATGTCACTGAGGCTGTCTCGTGGGACTACTTAAGTTTATGTAAAAGACACTGTAACCTTCTGGGGTGGAATTGTTCGCCTGCAGTTTAAAGCATCTCTAACTCTACGGGTCAAACCCCGAGGCACACCCCAGCTGTGGACGGCTGAGCACCGAGCAGCTGGAGTAACGCCCCGCCACGTCCCTCGGTCTGCACTCTCAACCTTCGCCCGATCCCCAAACAGGAACCGGACTGGCCACAAACTACTCTCCCTTTGACCTGCTGAGATTAAGGATTAGAAGTGTCACATTCCTTTCTTTCCAAGCAAGACTTTAAGAGGCAGTAACCCTGCCATTCTTGGCTTCCCCAAACGCTTTTCCCTTAACGCCCACCCGAAAGCAAGGTTCTCGCCCGGTCCTCTGGGCGCGAGGCGAGAGTGCGGACCCGGTTCCATCCCCGGGTCGCCGGGGCTGGCGGCCACCGCAGGGAAGCCAAGCCGGGCCGGGCCAGGCCGGGCCGGGCCGGGCGGAAGCCGCGGGACCGTCGCTTACCCGGGCCCCCAGAGGGCGCTGTCATGGCGGCGGACGTCCGCCGTCCGCGCAGGCGCCGAGCGGCTGGCGCCCCGCAGACCTCTCACAGGCGGCTTGGAAAGCTGCCTCCACAGACCGCAGGCTGCGGGCAGGAGAGCAGCCTGTGAGGCCTCTGAAGCGCTCCCTGCGTAGCGGAGCCCAAAGGTGGGGGGGCCGGCGCGCAGGCGCAGAGGCGGGGATTCGAGTCTCGCGTGCGCGGTGCCCGCCGTGCCGCCGCGCCTGCGTCGTGAACTGCTCTTCGGAAAGGCTTCGGAGACGGGGCGTGGTTCCTGGGAATGACGCTACTTTAGGGAGCCGATGAAGTCCCAAGATTGAAACCAGTTGCTGGTGTGATACACGGCTTTCTTAAGTTGGGTATATCTTCTTTTTAATTTTAGTAACATCCTCAAAAGATGTGGAATCATTTACTCCTTAAAAATGAGTGCTTCCCCACGAGGAAATTGAGCTGTTAAACTTGGAAGTTTTCTCTACCCGTCTTTGTCGTGTTCACTCAGAAAGTACTCCCAACAACTGGGTTCACCCACCCACTGCCTTTTCGCCTTAACTTTTTTGGGGGTGGGGGTGGGGAGGAGACCAGCTGGCCTTCCATAACTCTGTATTTTTTTTTTTTTTGAGAGAGTCTCACTTTGTTGCCCAGGCTAGAGTGAGTGCCATGGTGTCAGCCTAGCTCACAGCAACCTCAAACTCCTGGGCTCAAGCAATCCTGCTGCCTCAGCCTCCCGAGTAGCTGGGACTACAGGCATGCGCCACCATGCCTGGCGAATTTTTTCTATATATATTAGTTGGCCAATCAATTTCTTTCTATTTATAGTAGAGACGGGGGTCTCGCTCTTGCTCAGGCTGGTTTCGAACTCCTGACCTCGAGCAATCTGCCTGCCTTGGCCTCCCAGAGTGCTAGGATTATAGGCCTGAGCCACCCCGCCCAGCCAACTCTGTACCTTCTGAATCCAACCTGGTGCAGGAAAAAGAGTTCCTTGGAATCAGACTGAAGCCATTTTATTTAGCTTTTGGGACTCTGATACAAGTTAATTTGCCATTTGTAAAATTAGGATAAGAATACATTACCTGACATGTAACACATATGGTAGCTATTATAGCCCAGCATTTTTAAGTCTTTCTGGACTTCAGTCGTTAATTATTTTAATCTGTCCTCAATCAGGCCTCCATAGTCTCTGAATGTTCTCTAGCTCAGATTTCTTGAGTTTCAGAAATCACTAATCTTAATGACATCAGTTTTAAAGTCATTACATTTTTAATTTTTAAAATTTCTAATTTTATTAAAAATTTTTAATTAAAAATAGCTTTGAAATCTACAATTGATTTGCATTTGATTACATTCTCTAATGACTCATGTGAACTAAAATAAAATCTTAAGGCTCAACCCCCACGGGCTGACTAAATGGACCCCTTTTTGGCCAAAGGAATATCCTAAAACTAAATTGCCTGCCAGGAGGAGGGAGGTCAGACATGCCTCATCATGTCCCCCTCCTTTCTTGGGTATATCCTTTGTAACCTATTAACAGGCCTAAGGGTATGCAAGACAAACCTGCAGATACTCAATTTAAACAACAAATATGTCAGGTGGCTTATCTCTGATGAACAGCTTAAGTTAAAACATTCTAAGCCTCTAGACTTTTAAAACGGGGGCCAGGCCGGGCGCAGTGGCTCAAGCCTGTAATCCTAGCTCTCTGGGAGGCTGAGGTGGGCGGATCATTTGAGCTCAGGAGTTCGAGACCAGCCTGAGCAAGAGCGAGACCCCATCTCTACTATAAATAGAAAGAAATTAATTGGCCAACTAATATATATAGAAAAAATTAGCTGGGCATGGTGGCGCATGCCTGTAGTCCCAGCTACTTGGGAGGCTGAGGCAGCAGGATTGCTTGAGCCCAGGAGTTTGAGGTTGCTGTGAACTAGGCTGACGCCACAGCACTCACTCTAGCCTGGGCAATAAAGTGAGACTCTGTCTCAAAAAAAAAGGGGGGGGGCCAGTTCACTGTCCCTCAGACCACTGGAGGGCCATTGGAGAGTGCGGTGCACATTCCACACATGCGTACTGTGGGCCCGGGGCTAGTCGGCTGCTAACTAGGACAGGCAGCGGCAAAAACACCTGGTGAGCCGGATGTCCTTGGCCGGCCTCACGTGGCCCACAGGCCGTAGTTTGAGAACCCCTGCCAAAGCTTCATGTCTTTAGCCAATTGCAAGTCAAAGAATCTTTAAACCCATCCATAACCTGTAACCACCCCCTCCTTCAAGATGGCCCACCTTTTCTTTGGAGAAATGTCTAGACTACAGGCTTACACCACCATACCCAGCCTCTAATTATTTTTAAAAATGCCTACATTGATGCTCAGCTTCCACTTATTTTGATCCTTGTCTCAGGTTAATCTTGCAGTTCAATGGACATTTTCCTATCAAAAGATGCTAAAAGTCATCTGCCAAATTTTTAGTCATTGCAATATATTCTCTCCTGCACATAACTAATGCCAATCCCAGAGATCCTACTAATTATAAATTTCTTAAGTTGTGATAAAAGCAAAAACAAAACTAATGCAATTCAATGAATTTTAATGGCCTTCGGGGTAAAACTTAGTCTAAGAGTTTTGAAAATCTAAAGCTAAATACTTTAGCTGCTTAAAATTTTTTAAAATTTGACATAAATCTGTCCATTATTGTTGCTACTGTGTCTTCTTACAATGTTGAGAGAAACATGAAAACACAGAATCATGTGGTTCAAAATGAATCTTAGACATTTTCTAGATTATCAGCAGAGGGTATAGTGAGAAGAGAATTAGTCAGGAGATTTAGCTTACAGTTTCAGCTATATGAACTCGTTTTAAAAATAGCCATTGTGACCTAGAACTAGGACTTTATTTTCTTTATTTGTAAAAGAAGGGATGTTGGATTAGATGATCTTAACCCTTCTTTCTGGCTCTGAAATTATAAGCAGAGCCATCAAAAATCTGCATAAATAAGTATAGCTTATTTCATTTGTGAGAATCCTAATTGCTAGAAAGTTTTCCTTTAAATTGCAATTCAGTTAGTTCCTGTTTGACTCTGGGCACATTACTCTCTCTGAGCTTATTATCCAGTGTAAGAAGTGCAATAATAAATCACAAGGGAGCCAGGTATGATGGCACACACCTGTAGTCCCAGCTACTCAGAAGGCTGAGATGGAGAATCATTTGTGGCGTAAGTTCCAGACTGTGGTGCACTATAATTGTGCCTGTGAGTAGCCACTGCACTCCAGCCTGGGCAACATAGCAAGACTCTTGTCTCTAAAAAAAGAAAATAAATTTTTAATTTAAATTTTGAATGAATAAATTACAGGGTAATTTTCTTTGTTCTGAAGTTTGCTTTGTCTGATAGCAACATAACCACTCCAGCTTTTTTTTTCTTTTTAGTGTTTGCATGGAATATCTTTTCCCATCTTTTTACTTTTTAACCTATATGTATCACTGTATTACAAGTAGTTCTCACAGATAGTGTATAATTTAGTTTTGTTTAAAAAATCCAATCTGTTTTAATTGCCATATTTAGACCATGTACGTTTAATGTAATTTTTGATGTGGCTGGATTATGTCTACCATTTTATCTGTAATTTTTTTTTTTTGTCTTTTATTTTTTTCTTTGAGACAGAGTCTTGCTCTGTTGCCTTGGGTAGAGTGCAGTGGTGTCATCACAGCTTACTATAACCTCAAACTTAGGGGCTCAAACAATCCTCTTGCTTCAACCTCCCGAGTAGCTGTCGATTACAGACATGCACCACAATGCCTGGCTAATTTTTCTATTTTTAGTAGAAATGGGGTCTTGCTCTTTCTCAGGTTGGTCTCAAACTCCTGAGCTTAAGCAATCCTTCCTCCTTGGCTTCTCAGAGTGCTAAAATTACAGGTGTGACCCACGGCACCTGGCCTGTCCCTATGTTTTTTACTCCTGTTTTCCTTTCTGATGTTATTTTGAATATTCTTTAAAATTCCATTTAAATTTATATATTGACTTTTAAAACATATCTCCTTGCATAGTTTTTAAAAATGCTTGCTCTAGAGATTACAAGATTATTACATACAAAACTTTCTGCAATCTACTTAGAATTTTTTTATACCACTTCCAGTGAAATATAAAAAATTTTGCCACCATTTAGGTCCCTTTTCTGTCTCACTAGTTGAAATTCATTTCTCTTATGTATTATATCTACACATATTGAAAATCCAACAGCTGATGTTTTAAATTTATTTCAGCAGTTATATGCATTTTAACAAACTTATAAGGTAAAAAAAAGAGTCTATATTTGCCATTGCTGTTGCTCTATCTTCTTTGCTATTATTTTCCTTCCCCATAAACTTCATTTATTTATTTATTTTCAGCATATTATGGGGGTACAAATGTTAAGGTTACATATATTGCCCTTGCCCCCCCTCATAAACTTCTTTAGCATATCTTTTATTTATTTTTATTTACTTATTTTTTTTGAGACAGAGTCTCGCTTTGTTGCCTAGGCTAGAGTGAGTGCTGTGGTCTCAGCCTAGCTCACAGCAACCTCAAACTCCTGGACTCAAGCAATCCTTCTGCCTCAGCCTCCTGAGTAGCTGGGACTACAGGCATGTGCCACCATGCCCGGCTAATTTTTTCTCTATATATTAGTTGGCCAATTAATTTCTTTCTATTTATAGTATAGACGGGGTCTCTCTTGCTCAGGCTAGGTTTGAACTCCTGACCTCGAGCAATCTGTCCGCGTCGGCCTCCCAGAGTGTAGCATATTTTTTAAAGCAAGTGTGCTGGCAATGAATGCTGTTAGTTTTCCTTCTCACAATGTCTTTGTTTCACTTTTATCCTTGAAGGATATATTTGCTGGATAATAGATTCTGTGTTGACAGTTTTGTTTTTTTTAAGCACTTTATAAATGTTTTCCTCAGTCTCTGGCCTCCAAATCTGCCATCATTCATATCTTTGTTCTCCTATATGCAAAGAGTTATTTTCCTCTGGTGGCTTTCAAAATCTTTTCTTTATGCTTGGTTTCATCAACTTATTATGTGCCTGGGTGTAGTTTTCATTTTTTTCCTTTTTGGGGTTTGCTGTGTCAGTAGACTAGCTTTAAATAGAATTTTCTGTAAATGTATGTAAATCTTTGTCTTTCACCAAATCTTTGGGAAATTTAAGCTATTATTTCTTTATATTTTCTTTCTTCCAATCATTTTCTTCTTCTTTTTGGGCTCCAAAACATGAATATTAGACTTTTTGATTGTCCCACAGATCCCCAAACGGAATTTTTTTCACTTTTCCTGTTTGTTATTTATTTAGACTGGATAATTTCTGCTGATGTATCTTCAAATAAACTGACTCTTCCCTTGGCCATATCCATCCTGTTGTTGAGAGAGAGACCATCCAGCATATTCTCATTATTATATTTCCAGTTCTAAAATTTCCATTTGATTCTTTTTATAGTGTCTATGCTGAGGACTTTTAGCTTTCCACTTTTTTCAACAGTGTTTACCCTTACTTTGTGGAACATGATTAAAATAGCTAGTTTTAAGTCTTGTCCTGGTCAATTCTGACATTTGGATAACCTCAAAATTAGCTTTTGTTCATTGTCTTTTCCCTAAGAATTGTTTAGGTTTCACTAGTTCTTTGCATGTCAAGTAATTTTGTATCGTTTTCCTGGATATTTTGAATCTTACGAGACTCTCTGTCCTCTTTAAATATTCACAAGAGGCTGGGTGCGGTGGCTCACGCCTGTAATCTTAGCACTCTAGGAGGCTGAGGCGAGCGGATTGCTCAAGGTCAGGAGTTCGAAACCAGCCTGAGCAAGAGCAAGACCCCATCTCTACTATAAATAGAAAGAAATTAATTGGCCAACTAATATAAATAGAAAAAATTAGCCGGGCATGGTGGCGCATGCCTGTAGTCCCAGCTACTCAGGAGGCTGAGGCAGAAGGATTGCTTGAGCCCAGGAGTTTGAGGTTGCTGTGAGCTAGGCTGACGCCATGGGCACTCACTCTAGCCTGGGCAACAGAGCGAGACTCTGTCTCAAAAATAAAAATAAAAATAAAAATAAATAAATAAATAAATATTCACAAGAAATGTTTTTGTTTTGTTTTAGCAGACCATCAATCCAGTTAGTTTCAGACCATATATCCTGGCCAGTTTTCAGTGGGCTGTGGTTCCAATGTTAATTTTCACTGCCTTTGTGGAGCTGTTCTAGACGGCCCCAGTGGTGTACCATCAGACAGTTGTTTACACTGTATTTCAATGTTCAGAACCTTTGCTCAGCTGCTTCTGGTCAGTTTCATATATACACAGCTTGGGGGTGATCCCAGAATTTTATACACAGATTTAAAGCCTTTTTTCTTCAGTTCCTTCCTATTTGTGATCTTACCTATACCCTCTGATTTCTAGATCCCCATTCTTGGTGTTATTATGTGAAAGTCAAGGCATTAGCCTCCTCACACCATTGCCTGTGTTGTGCCCTGCAGTGTCTGCCACCACTGCACCAGTGGTGCCAGAGGGGTGCTACCTACCTCTTTACTGTTGCTAGACTGATGTAGGGCAGTGGAAATCCAGAAGGCTCCAACTTGTTATACATGGTTCTGCTGGGAGGGAGGGAGGGAGAGGTACTGCTTCTTTTCTGAGGCTCTCTTGGAATATTGCAAGTAAATTCAAAAGGGTTCTGTCCCATATCCTCCAAATTCTCTTCTGGTTCTCTGATGAGAAAGAGCAAATCGTTCCTTGAACTCTTTTGCTCTCTGTCAGCTAGGAGTTCCAGTTTTACTGTTAAGTGTCTATGTGTGGATTTCATTTATTCTGTTTGGGATTTGTCTGGCTTCTAGAATCTGTGGCATTATGTCTTTCATCAGTTTTTAAAATTCTGCATTATATCTAAAAAATAATTGTTTTGTTCTATTCCTGCCTCTCCTTCAGCAATTACGCACATGCTGGAATTTCTGTTTCCTCTATAGGTCTTCTGTTTTTTCCATCTGTTTTTCCATGCTGCACTCTGGAAAATTTCTCCTGAGTTATCTTCCAGTTTATAAGCTCCCCTCATTGGCTGTGTTCTATTGTGCCATGAAGCCTATTTACTGAGTTTTAAAGTTCAGTTTTTATATTTTCTTGCAATGTGTTCACTTCTTTTCCAAATTGGCTCCATCACTTGTTATAGTTTCCCATTTTCTGCAGGTACTTTCACATCTGACATTGTTTCTGTAAACACAGAAAACATAAATCTAATAGCTAAGTCTACATGAGTCTGTTTTCATTGTTTCAACTAATTCTTGACTCTGGAGTCTAGTTTTCTTATGTGTTTACTTATTTTTTACTGTGCATTAGTGGACATTATATTTGGAAAGTAATTTGAGGCCTACAATGAAATTACTTTTCTAATGGAAAGGATTTATATTTTATTTTTCATGGAAGCATCACCAGTGTGGGAATACCCACAAGTTCAATACTTAAGATTCTTTGGATTATTTAGGCAATTCTAAATTTGCCTATTATTTTACATAGCTTCTTCCACTTCTGGTTCATTGTCACCCTAAAGGTGAAACTATTTGGGGGTCTCAGCCTATTGTGGGGAGAGTGTCATGTTAGACTAACCACCTTATGTGGGATCTGAACTTTGATTTCTATCTCCCTTACTCCGTAAGGATGTCACAATAAGAGCCCATGCTCACTTCTCTTTTTCTTTTTACTTTTGGACTGGGAATCTCTTATTGTCTTAAAACCTCTTTGATGTTTTAAGATGATTCTTGTATTTTAATCAGCTTTAGTTGTTCTTAACAGGAGCATGATGTAAATACCATATAGCACACAATTTTCAGAAACAGGAAGTTTCCCACAATTGCATCTTTGTTCCTACATGGCTAAATCCTACTCTTTCTCTTGGCATTCTCTGCACTTAGCACATACTACTTATAGCATGGAATCCATAAATGTTGACAAGAACTATGTCTAATTTTGTCAGAACAATTAATCATTTTTAGAAACTTTTACTCAGAAACCTAATAAAGGATTCTGTACATAGCAAGTATATAGACACACACACAGTTTGTTGGATAGCTGCATAAAACAAATAGTTTAGATTTTACTTTATGTTTTGAAATTCAGAGAAAGAGAATAGTATTCAAAGGCATAAGACCAAAAATAGATCATTGCAGACTGCATACAAAGAACCATTCTATTTCTTCACCCTTAAAAAACCAAAATTTCAAATTAAGTACCAATGTGAAGAACATGACCAAATAAGTAACAAATGAATTTAAAAACATACATCGACAAAGAATACTTTAAAATGTGCCTCCAAACTGTAGGCATATAATTGAAATTTTTACTGAATGCAGAGCCATTCTGAAAACAAATCCTATGCTATCCCATCAAGGAAGAGCCCTCCACCATTTGGTTATTTTAAAGTAAGTTCAGCATTCACAGACTGTGCACCTATTCACACTACAAAATACACGCACTATATAAAGAAAACAATTTGGACTGGATATGCAATTGTTTTCATCTCACACCATTTCAACAAACTTCACAAGTTATTACATGTTGCTATTTTATTTAATATCTGCAACATTTTACATTGTTCATAGAGTAGCTATTTCCAGAAGCTGATACTCTCCTCTAAACTGTGTCTTTGGCTAGTACTACAGTTGTGATTCAGTTGGAACCATATGCTCAAACTTTTAAAGTTGTCAGTCTCTCCTAGCTTGAGACCTCAGGTCCTGAGTTATAACACTGACTTCATCTTCAAGTTGAGTTGCTTCATAAATATTTTTCTTAAAACAGGGCTATTTAGTGTTATTTCTTTTTCTTCAGATAATGAGTGGTTTTGATACAAAAACAAATGTATTTCATGTAAGAATTTTAAAAGTATCAAAATAATGATTAAATTTTATATAACTTAAACAACAGGACTAAAATATGCCTTTTTTTTTTTTTTGCTGTTTGAAGTTGAAGAGGAAAGCTCTGTAACAATTTCAAATATATAGAATTTAACATGTTAATATCCTGTTATAAAAAAATACCATATAAAGAATTTAAAATATGCAAAAGCAATTCATTCATTAAAATTTACTCTTAATACATTGGTGTCAATGAAAATATGCAGATTTGCCAAGAAATTTCTAAGGATTGAAGTGGAAGTAAAAAAAACCTGTTTCAGGCTTCATTTATTGCTACATAATGACTACTTCAAGGTCATCTGGCCTGTCCTCAATCACTCTTAGAAGTGGTAAATTCAGTGGTATAATTTGGAAGAAAAGGAGGAGAAATAATACACTATGATACAAAAATATTACATATATATAAATTATTAAAGATTTATAAAACACATTCAGAATCATATGTTCTTGCTATAAAAACAATATACTTAAATATAAAAGCACAAAATCCTGAAGCACCCACAATTATTTTAATACCCATTTAATCAAGAAAAACTATATATGTGTGTGTTTTATATATATATTATTAATAATTTGAGAAGAAAAAAGGCAAAATTCTGATTTTAATCCAGACAATCAGTTTATCTAATCATGGAGATAGGTCTCCATTCCAATTATACAAATAAGTTATCAGCTTTATTCAAAGAATTATAAATCTAAGATCTCAAAACTGGCCTATGCCACTGAAATACATTTTCAACACTTTAGAAACCAGTATTCTAACCGGCATATACACAAACAGATATTTCCTTCATAAGGTTACATCTGAAAAGGGCCTTCATTAAAATCATTCTTGGCATAAAGAGGTATACCTAAGTGCAGATACTTTGGCTTAGCATTTCAATACACAGTAAATGCTATAAATTTTTAAAGATAGAAGAAATCCTTGTCTTTTTAGTAATTAAATTAATTGTAAAGCTTCAAAAACTGTGATCTCTTACATTTTTAGACATTTAAATATTGTGCTAATGATTTAAAAAGATCATTTCTGCCTAAAGAGCAAAGCTTATGTGTTTCAAACATCAGACATATTTACTTTTAGTGTTTGTGGCATTTCAGCTTTAGGGCTAGAGTTAGTTTTAACAAATCAGTTTACAGTATATAATATAGCACATTCTTTCACTAAAAAAGATTTTCTAGAATGAAAAATACCAATTCTATTTCTAATGGTAAACTAGAGTTGGAGGTCCCACCATGGATCACAGGTATCAGTGCACTATCAAGATCATTTAGATAATGCTGAGGCAGAAGTTGGCCTTCAGATCCTGCCTGAAATTCAACCTGGAAAAAATAAAATCTTGGTAAGACAACCCTAGAAAATGAGCAATCTTGTTTAGCTAAGAATACGAATATAAAATAATTAAAGCATTTTAAAATATCACTCTAAGCATGTTAATAAAACACTTGATATACTATTTATAAAAAATGTTCTATATTCTCCTATATTTATCTGTCTACTACATAAATTATAATTGTCCCTCCCATGGATATCATAAAAATAAATTGCCACTAAGTCAGACTTAGGTTTCCTCTCACTGAATACATAAACACATTAGAGAGATTAAGCAATTTAAAAAATCCACGGTATTTAAAAACACTTAAAAATATTTCAGATTTGCTATTGTAATAATACTTAATATTAGGATTTAATGATGGCAGAAATCACATATTAATACATTTGACTAAAGAAAATATTAACAATGCTTACTCAAATAAATAACTATCAGGTGCTTCTTTGAAAAGGGGACTTTTAACAGTGAGATGAAAACAAAACATCCTCTTTCCAATAAGACTATGAGTGTAACACATCCTAGCTAGAGAAAAGCAAACTTTTACAGCATATGAATTTATCCATGTTTAGATTAACCATTCTAATGAAGAATCTGCTTTGAAAATCTACTATATTTGATGTTGGAAACAGTTACAAAATAAATTTACATAATAGATATATGAACTGAAAGTTCAAAGAAAAATATCTCTCACATGTGAGATGATCATCACTCATTGTTAAGAGAAATGCACATTAGTACTTGGATATGATTTTTCACCTATCAAATTGTCAAAATTCAAAAATTAGATTATATACTTCTTTGATAAGGATGTGAGGGAAAGAGCTCTCTTACAAAAGGTGGAAGGAAATATAAATTGGCATAACTTCTATTAGGGATAATATGGTAATATCTTTTGAGTACATACTCAAACCTGGCAATTCTACTTCTAGGAATTTTTCTTATGGATATTATACTCACACTTATGCAAAAGCAAAATACTGTGGACAACCTAAAAATGTCAATCAACGTACGCCAAATATACAGAAAGGACTATTTTAATAAATTATGGTATATTTATATAATCAACTACTACTATGCAACTGTTAAAAAGGATATATACTAATACATAATATCTCTAAGATACAATAAGTTAAAGATGTATGAAAAAATAGTATAAAAGGGGGGACAAAAAGTACAAACACACTTATTTGCTTGTACATGCATATAATCACAAGAATATGTAAGAAATGAGTAACACTGATTGCTTGGCTGGGAGGGAGAATGAGGGAGGGTATGGAGGTAAACTGAGGGGTTGGGAGTTAAGGGTAGGAAAGAGATGATTTCCAAGGCTGTTGCCTTACACAACTCTACTGGGAACCATTTACATTGTAGCCTGGAGTGAATATCTCTAAGGTCTATTAATTACATAGAATACAGCGTGAATGCTGCTCTCTGGAAACGTTCAGTGAGGTGGTCCTGTTACACATGCACATTTATACTTTTAAGATTTTAAATCATGTACATATAGAATCTATTCAGAATAAGTAAATTTAAAACTCTACCTATCAGGCAGGATAGTCATGGAGCAGGGGGCAGCAAACTATGGCCTGTAGGCCACATCTGGCCCTGCTGGATAAATGAAGTTTCACTGGAACTCAGCCACACTCCTGTTTACATATGTCGATGGCTGCTTTCCCATTATAATGGCAGAGTTGAGTAGTTATGAAAAAACCACACTGCCAACAATGTCTAAAATATTTACAGTCCATCCTTTTACAAAAAATGTTTGCTGACCCCTCTTGTGGAAATTAACAGATACAATATATCTATTATAGACAAAATATATATATGTGTGTAGCACACATTTGATGCCCGACAAATTTTAGCTCCCTTCTTTTATCCCAAAATAAAAGGTTAAAGAAAAAATGTTTCATTTTTAAATATGCAAGACATTAATTTCAAAACTACATCACAAAAACATGCTCACCGTATCAGTGTCAATGGAAACTCTGAGTCCAATTTTATTCATTCCATTACTCTTTAGAGTTTTCAAGTGAGGGCACAGTGCAGCACTACAAGCCATAGCTATTTCTTTTGCAAACTGATAACAAGTTGATAAAACAGATAAATCCTGGTCCTTTGGAAAGTAGAACACCTGAAATGTATTTAAATTAGGAAACAAGTCATGATTAAGGTTAAAAGTAACTTTAAAAATGCAACAATTGCTGTTTTCAATTCAACTTTAATAAAATTCTAGTGTAATGTACCATGAAGATCACTTACTGAGAGAATTCTTTATCTATAGCTTTATTTATACTATAAATAAAAACTCAAAACCAAAAGTTATGAAACATGGGAATGGCTCAACTATTTTTGCTGGAAGTTAACTACTTGTCACAATGAAAGCCAGTGAATTCATCCTATAAGGACATCTTTATGAAGTTAAGATAAATAAATAATATTCTACAGTTTCTATATTCTCTACAGTTTTATCTTGTACATGTATAAAATCACAAAGGATATATAAGAAATGAACATGAAGAGGAATAAAGAGACTAAGGCAGCAGTCCCCAACCTTTTTGGCACCAGAGATTGGTTTCATGGAAGACAATTTTTCCCTGGATAGGGGGTGGTTGGGGAGGGTGGTTCAAGTGCATGACATTTACTGTGTAGTCAAATATCTCTGCTAATGATAATCTGTATTTGCAGCCACTCCATAGTGCTAGCATCACCACCTCAGCTCCGCCTCAGATATCAGGCACTGGATTCTCATAAGGAGCATGCAACCTAGATACCTTGTATGTATGGTTTACAGTCGGGTTCATGCTCCTGTGAGAATCTAATGCTGGTGCTGATCTGACAGTAGGTGGAGCTTAGACAGTGGTGCCAGTGATGGGGAGTGGCTGTAAATACAGATGAAGCTTCACTCACTGCTTGCTGGCTTGCTTGCTCACCTGCCACTTACCTCATGCTGTGTGGCCTGGTTCCTAACTGGTCTGTGCGGAGGGAGGGGTGGTGGTTAGGGAGTTAGGAGAGGTTGCAGACTGCAGGACTAAGGGATTGGGGAGTCTAGTTTCTATCCTCTTATTTTTTAAAAATATTGGAACATGCAAAAATAACTTTCATATGTGAATACTGATTACAAATTAATCACAAAATATTTTATTTTTTTGTAAAATAAGAGGAAAATGATGATTATATGGGCAAATGACATATTGTAGTAGAAATATGGCAATGCTGCCAAAACTTAACTGTTAGCTGGCGGCAGTACCACCATATGACCTGCAATAAGCCTATGGAAATCCAAATCTGGTGCATAAAAGACAGTCTAGGGGGAAGTAAAACTCAGTGGAAATCAAACAGGGGGCAGGAGGAGAAGGGAATGGGCAAAACCCTACCTAACAGGTACAATGAACACTGTTTGGGTGATGGGCACATTTATATATATACATATAATGCTGTGAATCAAGCATTACAAAAGTGATCCATGTAACTGAAAACATATGTACTCCCTTAATTTTTTTTTTTTTTGGGGGGGGGACAAGGTCTCACTTTCTTGCACCGGACTAGAGTGCTGTGGCGTCAGCCTAGCTCACAGCAACCTCAAACTCCTGGGCTCAAGGGATCCTCCTGCCTCAGCCTCTTGGGTAGCTGGGACTACAGGCACATGCCACCAGGCCCAGCTAATTTTTTCTATTTCTTTCTATTTATAGTAGAGACGGGGTCTCACTCTTGCCCAGGCTGGTCTTGAACTCCTGAGCTCAAGCAATCCTCCCACCTCAGCTTCCCAGACTGCTAGGATTACAGGCATGAGCCACCACGCCTGGCCTCCCTTAATATTTTTAAATAAAAAAGACCTGAAGTTGGGCTGCAAAAAAAAAAGTCTGGGGTAGAAATGTGTGTGTCTCAAAGTATAATGTAAAAAGTGTAATAAGCTATGCTTAAATATTCAGAGGTTGAGTATGTACAATCTCCAAGTTTAAAAAACAGAAACTGTATCAAAACATAGCATATATAGAGAAGGGTCTTTCTTTCTCCGTTACCTCAGTACACTTTACAATCTTCTCATCAGTTTCAAAATCTGTTTCCAGTTTTATTTTTTCACTTGGAAATCCTTGTAATGATATTCCATCTACTGAACTGACAACACTACCAAATAAACATAATATAATAGGATTATTAGTACCAAAGTGTTTTTGTGAAATGAATTATTAGATTTGAACAAATAGATTGATGAGAAAAATTTACAAAAGCTCTAAATTTAAAGCAGCTACAAGATATCTTAATTATATACAAAATTATTAAATCTGTAGTTCATATTCATTTACCAAGATTTCTTGATTGTGTAGTAATATTTTTTATTTATCAATAAATTATGTTTTTCAGAGCCTGTTAGGAGGCAGTATCAATAAATTATATCTCCTTTTTCATATGCCCAATTCAGACCTGAGATTTAAAATACCTTAGATAGTCTCTTAACAGAAAAGCTGTCTCATGAACTCAAAAACTTTATTTTGGAATCCTTCGGCATTAACCCTCTTCTTCCTTCTTTGCTCCAGACCCCTTAGCTAATCTCCAAATAAGAAAAAAAATGGGTAACTAACGAGAGGAAGGAGTGGCAGTAAATAATCTCTAAGCCCTCTAATGTACATATATCATTAAATCCAGTTGTTCATATTTATAGTGAATCAAAACAATACAGTATATAATCCAAAAGGAATCCTTTAATTACTTGATAAAAATAGGTACCATATAACAGAAAAAGTGTCTTGCCCTTTCTCGGCCCTGGCATCAAGCCCACACTGTTACATAATGGATGTTTCATCACTGGCCCCCACTCCCAAATAGTCAACCCTTTAATAATTTACAGTATCCTGGCCAAAAAAACAAAAACAAAAACACTCATGAGGCTGGTTAGGTACATGTTTGAAAAAAAAGACTGCATTCCTTAATTGGGGTATAGGTATAAGCCTTTAAATTAATGATGTAAATCTATATTCATTCATAAAATATTTGATTTTATTAACAGGATGTTTTTATCCTTTCCCCTCCATCAAATCAATTACATTTTAGTAATGAAAAATTCCTACCCATTGTTTCCTTTTTCTTCAGAATCTACCCAACAGATATCCACATATTCTCTCAGGTCCACTGCATCAACTTTCCCACATGTAATTTTAAAGTCTTTTTGCTCTCGTAGAGCTAGCCGCAAGCCATCCATGGTCTCTGGAGTTATTTGTACCATTAAGCCATCTAGAAATGAGAGTGTGTTTCACATTTCTTTGGCAAAATATCAATTTTGTAAGTCTAAGCCATAAAATTTGCTATCAAAATATGTTCTGTGTAAGATACAAGTTTTAAATCATTTGTTAATTATCCTAATGATTGTTTTCCACTAGAAAATAAGAAAAGTATTTCATAAAGTTAAGGATTTTTTTTTAGGTTAAAGAAAGATGAGAATTTCTGCTCTTGGCTATGACGACATAACTGGTACCAAAAGAGCCCTTTTGTGACAACCAACCATGAAACTAGACAACAAAAAATGAAGTAACTTTTCAGGTACTGAGAAACAGGCAGTGCAATACTGAGATCCCTAGAGGGAATCTTAATAGGTAAGCCCAAAATGTCCCAGCCTCTCTGCCTGGTGACCCACTAAGTTTACAGTGGCCTCATTTGGCTGAGAACTTAGAGATAAAGAGTTTGGTGAGGCATGGAGTCTGGGAAGAGAGGGGCACCTGAAGACTGTAAGACTTTCAGTCTATACACCAGAACTGGGGACACATTAACAGAGTGAGACTAGATGAGGCTTAACATAGAACAGCTATTACAGAGTTGAGAACAGAAGAGAGATAACAGAAATCAAACAACATTGGGGGATACTGGCGGTCTGGACCAATCAAGTGGAGAGACCTTATTAACACCTCATTAATAAGCCCTATAGCAACGCCAAAACAAAGTCCTTACAAAATCTGCAGGCAAAACAGATTTGGAGATTGAGTACTGACAAATTAGAAAGGACTGGTAAATATTTTAGGATTTCCACAGATCTATCTTAATATAGTGAAAAGTCAAGACTACACAAGCTCAGGGTGTTCAACCATGAAATTGCCCGCTAAAACATAAATAAACCTTCTTCAGCAAAAACTAATAGAATCTAAAGTTATCTAAAGCATATCAATAATGAAAAATATACAATCAATAATTACTAGAGAGAAACAGAAAAATATGATCTCCTAACCCACTGCCCCCCGCAACTGAAACCAACCACAAGATGGTCAATTAAGCACACAGACATTTTAAAACAGCTATTTTAAATATATGCAAAGATCCAAAGGGAACATATACAAAGAATAAAAAGCAAATATGGGCTAAATGAATAAACATATAATAAATCTTAACAGAGAAATAGAAACTAGAATAAGAAACAAAAATAAATTCTAGAACTGAAAAGTACAATCTAACTGGATGAAAACTCAATGGATAGGCTTAATAGTAGACTGAAGATATCAAAAAAAAGAATCAGAGAATTTGAAGACCAATAAAAAGTATCCAATCTGAAGAACACAAAGAAAAAAGACTGAAGAAAAAATGAGCAGAACATAGAGGACCTGTGACATGATATAAAAGTCTAACACACACACATACACACACAGTCCCAGAAAGAGAACAAAGATTGGGACAAAAAAAAGTAATGGTAACAAATTCCTCAAATTTGATGAAAGATATTGACACCCAATAATGCCAACCAGGATAGACGCAAAGACAACCACATAACCACAGTTAAGATGATAAAAACAAAAGATGAGAATGGTGAACTAACACCTCTTGCACTATTCTCCAAAGTAAAGTATAACAAGAATGGAAAAATAAGCACCACATACACTCACTGTCAAATTGGTACTAATTGAGCAACACTTATGTGCACATATGGAAGTGACATTCACTGGGTGTTGGTAGGTAGGAGGGGGGCGGAGAGGATGGGTATATTCACACCTAACAGGTGAGGTGTACATTGTCTGGAAAATGGGCACATGTGTAGCTCTAACTCGGGTGGTGCAAAGGCAATATATGTAACCTAAACATTTATACCCCCATAATATTCTGAAAAAAAAAAAGAGGAAAAGAAAAAGAAGCTATCTCAAAAACAGACTAAGAAAAGGATACAGTAAATACAAGGAAACAAATATAAAGTTATTGCTGACTTTTATTAGCAATAATTTGGAGTCTAGAGGTTCCTCAAAAATTTAAAAACATATCTACCATATGAGCCAGCAATGCTACTTCTGTGTATTTATCCAAAACAACTGAAATCAGGATCTCAAAGAGATATTAGCATTCCTGTGTTCACCGCAGCATTAGTCAAAATAAGCAAGATGTGGAAACAACCTGAATGTCCATTGGGAGAGGAATAAAGAAAATGTAATGTATACATACAATGGAGTATTATTCAGCTTCAAAAAAGATGGAAACTGCAATATGTAATAACATGGATAAACCCTAAGGACACTATGCTAAGTGAAATAAACCAGTCACAGAAAGACAAATATTGCATGCTTCCACTTATGTGAAGTATCTAAAATAGTCAAATTTATAAAAAATCAAAGAGTGGAATGGCGGTTGCTAGGGGCTAGAGGGAGGGGGAAATGGGAGTTACTAATCAATAGGTATAAAGTTTTACTAAAGCATGATGGATAAGTTGTAGAGATATGTTGTACAATATTGTACCTATTGCCAACAAATAATGTATTACACTCTGAAAAATTTGTTAAGAGGATAGATCACATATTAAATGTTCTCATCATAATAAAATAAAACTAAAAAAGAAAAGAAACAAAACAATGGAGGCCAGAAGACAATGAAATGGCATCTTCAACATATTAACATATTCTGCTTTAAATTTTTAAAGCAGAATTGTATATTGAGCAAAAATCCTTCACAAATGAGAAGGAAACAAAGGGAAGTTCAGATGAATGAATGCTAGCAGACAAAGACAGGATTATGGGATTAATCAGAACCTTTATAAGCTCTGTACTTCTGCTGAGAGGCAGGACATTGGTACTTTGAGATGGGCCAACCTCCTCATTTACCAGCAAATTAATAAACTCCTTTTTCCTTCTCCTCAAAAAAAAATTGAATAAAAAATTTAAAAACATTAAAGACACATACTAAAGGAAATGACAAGTGAATTAAAATAGTACAGTAGAAATTATCTATTTAACACAAAAGAATGCAGCAGGAGAGAAACAGAGAAAAAAAATATAATTGACAAACCTTTACTAGACTGACCAAGGAAAAAAGAGAGAAGATTCAAACTAGTAAAATCAGCAATGAATGAAGGGTCATTACCACCAACCTTACAGAAATAAAAAGGATTATAAGGGAATGGTATGAACTGCATACCAACAAATTAGATAACCTAGATAAAATGGATAAATTTTTAGAAAGACACATACTATCATAATTGATTCAAGAAGAACTAGAAAATCTAAATGCTATGGACTGAACTGTGTTACACCCAAAATTCATATGTTGAAGTCCTAACCCTCAATGTGACTGTATTTTGGAATTGGGCCTTTAATGAGATAATTAAGGTTAACTGAAGTCATAAAGGTGGGGCCTTAATCTGAAAGGACTGGTGGCCTTATGAGAAGAGGAAGAGACACCAGAGCTTGCTCTCTTTCTGAGTGTATACATGGAGAAAAGGCCATGTGAGGACATAGTAAGGAG
>VSMD01015699.1:0-18211 GCA_008750895.1 Mirza zaza
GGCCTAGCCCCAAATCCCCGGATGTGGGAGTCATAAAATATCTCTGCCTAATAACCACTAAAGGCAGTCTCCTACGTGGTTCGGCTCTGCCCAGGCTAGATCCTCACTCTGGACACAGATCGAGGGAGACCTGTGTAGGGAGAGACCGACCAGGAGTGGGCAGGCAGGCACTGGGGCCCAGCAGTCCCTGTCTTCTGACTCCCTAATTACACAGGTGGAGATAAGCGGCAGGAATGGGGACAATTCCTACCTCAGCTCCGCCCCCAAGGCAGGGACAGAGACTTTGAAGCCAAAGACTCAGCCACAAGCCCCATCTTCTGTCTCTTTAATTCCACAGGTGTAGATAAGCGGCAGGAACAGGAGCAGTCTCTATCTCGGCTCCGCCCCCAAGGCGTGGATACAAACTTTGGAGCCAAGGACCTAGCCCCAAGTCCCCGGATGTGGGGGTCGTAAAGTACCTCTGCTTAGTAACCACTAAAGGCAGTCTGCCCAGACGGGTTCCGCACTCCGGACACAGAGCGCAGGAGACCTGTGTAGGGAGAGACCGACCAGGAGCGGGCAGGCAGGCCCTGGGACCCACCAGTCCCTGTCTTCTGGTTCCTTAATTACACTGGTGGAGATAAGCGGCAGGAATGAGAACAGTTTCTATCTGAGCTCTGCCCCCAAGGCTGGGACAGAGACTTTGGAGCCCAGGGCGGGGCTCCGGGTCGCAGGAGAGCGTAGAAGACAATGATTCTCTGCCTTAATTCTACCAAGGGCAACCTCCCCTGTAGTACTGCCCCGTCCAGGCAGGGTCCACTCTCTGAGTTCAGAGTCAGTGCCACTTGTGCAGCAAGTGACCGTCCAATATCAAATTGGTGGAGCAGGGGCGCGTACCAGCGCTCTCTCTGCGCCTGCCCTCCAATCCCCGAGCCCAGGTCAGCGCTGGGATGCCAAGTCAGCACTGGGATGCGGAGGCGGAGTGGTGCGGAGGCGGGAGCGGTGCTGGAGGGGCAGAGGGAGGGGGGCCCTAATGGATCAAGGAGTCTAACTTAGCGCACTCTGGCCTCTCAGTGCTGTCCCAAACCTCCTCTATATCCAAAGTCAAAGCCTCCTTCTGTGTAAACTCCCCTTAACCTTGACCTGGGAGTGTTCTGCAGGGAGATGCCCGAGCGGGCTCTGGTTCCTGCTGCGTGGAGAGGGATTACTGGGCTCGGACCCTCCCCCTCCTTAAACTGCCGCTGCCGTGTGCTCTGGAGAACTCAGTGTTCCCTCTCTAGTCTCCTCTCCACACGGCTTTGTCCCACGCTGCCACTTCTCACCAACTTCAGGTACCTCCCGGCCTATGTGGGAGTGGAGCTCGGTGCGGGAGGGGGTGTTGCTCAGCTCCAGGTAGGGCTGGCGCCACTGACAGCCGGCAGCGGCTTAAACTGCGCCTCGCTGCCTCCCTGTTGTGTGCCTCCGAATCCCCGATTTTTACGGAAGAATAATCGATTCACCTTTGCTTTAGGCTGTAAATGGTCTTATCCCTCCGATTCCCAGTGGATGTCTTCAGGCTTGCGAAGCTGGTCCTGTGGAAGTGAGGATCGCTTGCTTGTGGCTATCCGCTTTCTTCACTTTTCGCTCTGGGAGCAGAGAGCCAGGAGGGCACCCCTAATCCGCCATGTTGGAACCCCCCACGAATAGCAATTAATGCTCACATCCAAAAAACAGAAAGTTTAGATACTGAAAACCTAATGAATAAGCTTAAGGAATTGGAAAAAGAAGAGAAAACAATTTCCAATCCTAATTGAAGAAAAGAAAGAAAAAAGATCAAAGCAGAACTGAATGAAATGGAGAACAAGATGACTATACTAAAAATCAGCAAAACCAGAAGCTGGTTTTTTGAAAAGATAAACAAAATTGTGGGCTCTCTTGCTAGATTGACAAGGACCCAAAGGGAAAGGACTGTAATAAACTCAATAAGAAATGAAACTGGAGAGATCACAACAGATACCAAAGAAATACAAAACATTATATTTGACTATTATAAAAAACTATATGTCCAAAAACTACAGAACGAAGATAAAATCGACAGATTCTTGGATTCATACAACCTCCCTAAGATCACGCAGGAGGCAACAAAATTCCTAAACAGACCAATCTCAAGCTCAGACATTGAAGCAGTAATTAAAAACCTGCCCAAAGGGAAGAGTCCTGAGCCAGATAGTTACACTTCAGAGTTCTACCAGACATACAAAGATGAACTCATACCTATACTACAGAAACTATTCCACACCATTGAGAAGGATGGTATCCTTCCTAACTCATTCTACGAAGCCAATATCACCTTGATACTAAAGCCAGGAAAGGACACAACAAAAAAAAAAAGCAAATTGAAGACCAATATCACTCATGAACACAGATGCAAAAATCCTAAATAAAATTTTACCGAATAGATTTCAGCAGCACATCAAAAAAATAATTCACCATGAAAAGGTTAGCTTTATTCCAGATATGCAAGGAGGGTTCAACATACGCAAGTCTATAAATGCAATTCACTTCATAAATAAAATAAGAACAAAGACCATATGCTTCTGTCAATAGATGCAGAAAAGGCATTTGACAAAGTCCAACACACCTTTATGATAAAAACTCTTAACAAAATAGACATAGATGGCTCATACCTTAAACTTATTAAATCCATCTATGACAAACCCACTGCTAATATCATTCTAAACGGGGAAAGATTGAAACCTTTCCACCTTCGATCCGGAATTACACAAGGATGCCCACTATCTCATCTCCTATTCAACATAGTGCTTAAAGTCGTAGCGATAGCAATCAGGCAGGAGAGGGGTATCAAGGGCATTCAAGTGGGGGTAGATGAAATCAAACTCTCGCTCTTTGCCGATGATATGATATTATACCTAGAAAACCCTATGGACTCTTCCAAGAGACTCCTAGACTTGATAACAGAACTTGGTAAAGTTTCAGGTTAGAAAATCAATATACAAAAGACAGAAGCATTCATATGTGCCAAGAACCATAAAGCAGAAACTCCAATCAAAAACGCAAGACACTTTACTATAGCCCCAAAGAAAATTAAATATCTAGGAGTATACTTAATGAAAGATACAAAAGATTTATACAAGGAGAACTATGAAACAGTAAAAAAAAGAAATTGCAGAAGATGTAAACAGATGGAAAATCTACCTTGTTCATGGATTGGTAGAATCAATATAGTTAAAATGTCAATATTATTGAAAGTGATCTACAGAATCAATGTAATCCCCATCAAAATACCATCAGCATTCTTTACAGATCTAGAAAAAATAATTCTTCACTTCGTATGGAACCAGAAAAATCCTCATATAGCCAAAGCAATCTTAAATAAAAAGAACAAACTGGGAGGCATCACTTTGCCTGACCTCAAGCTGTACTACAAAGCAATAATAGTTAAATCAGCCTGGTACTGGCACAAGAACAGAAGAATAGATATCTGGAATAGATCTGAGATACCAGAGATGAAACCATCAGTATACGGTAATCTAATCTTTGATAAAGCTGACAAAAATATACATTGGGGAAAAATATCTCTTTTCAGTAAATGGTGCTGGGAAAACTGGTTAGCTACATTCATAAGAGCGAATCAGGATCCCTACCTCTCACCTCTCACAAAAATTCACTCAAGATGGATAACAGACTTAAACTTAAGGCATGAAACCTTAAGAATCCTAGAAGAAGATGTTGGGAAAACCCTATCAGACATTGGCCTAGGCAAAGAATTTTTGAGGAAGACCCCCAAGGCAATCACTGCATCATCAAAAATAAACAAATGGGATCTGATCAAATTAAAAAGTTTCTGCACAGCCAAGGAAACCATCAGTAGAGCAAATAGACAACCCACAGAGTGGGAGAAAATATTTGCTCTCTACACCTGTGATAAAGGCCTAATAACAAGAATCTATCTAGAACTGAAAAGAATTAATAAGAAAAAAACAAACAATCCCATCAAGAAATGGGCGACAGAAATGTAAAGAAACTTCTCCAAAGAAGACAGAATAATGGCATCCAAACATATAAAGAAATGCTCAATTTCTCTAATTATTAGAGAAATGCAAATCAAAACCACAATGAGATACCACCTAACCCCAGTAAGAATGGCCTATATCAAGAAACCCCAAAACAACAAATGGTGGCGAGGATGCGGAGAGACAGAAACACTCCTACACTGCTGGTGAGACCGCTATTTAGTGCAACCTTTGTGGAAAAGAATTTGGAGATACCTCAAACAGCTAGAAATAGAAATACCATTCGACCCTGCAATAGCATTGTTGGGCATCTACCCAAAAGAGCATAAGACATGCTATTATAAAGACATCTGCACTCGAATGTTTATAGCAGCACAATTCACTATTGCACAGTGATGGAAACAACCCAAGAGCCCATCAATTCATGAGTGGACAATTAAAATATGGTATATCCTCACAGTGTAATATTACTCAATCCTAAGAAATGACAGTGAGCTAGCACTGTTTATGCTATCCTGGATTAAGCTTAAGCCCGTTATCCAAAGTGAGGCGACACAAGACATGGAAAATGGGCTCTACATCTACTCGACATCAAATTGGTACTGACTGATTAAAACTATGGTTTTCAAATGGTGGCAATGTTCACCAGGGATTCAGGGGGACCCAATCTCAGGGAGGTGGCGAGTATTTTTGACGGGAAGGGCATAACTGTAACCCTTCTTATGGAGATGCAAAGATACACGATGTAACCAAAATGTCAAAAAAAAAAAATCAAAACTAAACTTTTTGTCGGGTGGTGGGCAGGCAGGCAGTAGCGCTGAGGAGGAAAGGGTTGTATGCTTCCATAACGTGTGCGATGCACACCACCGGGGGTTTGGACACATCGAGGGGAGGGAGGGGGGCTGGTGTAATATTTGTAACCCTAACAATATTTGTACCTCCATAATATGATGAAATAAATAAAAATAAAAAAAAAGAAAAGAGAAATCTCTAATAAGCACCATCAGGAACAAAAAAGGAGATATCACAACTGATCCCAAGGAGATACAAGATATAATTTAAAAATACTACAAAAACCTTTATGCACACAAACTGGAAAATGTGGAGGAAATGAACAAATTTATATAAACCCACAGCCTCCATAGGCTCAACCAGGAAAAAATAGATTTCCTGAACAGACCAATATCAAGAACTGAAATGGAAACAGCATTTAAAAATCTCCCTAAAAAGAAAAGTCCCTGTCCAGATGGTTTCACACCCTAATTTTACCACACTAACAAAGAAGAACTAGTACCTATCTTGCAGAAACTATTCCACAATATCGAGAAGAATGGAAACCTCCCCGAAACATTTTATGAAGTGAATATGACTCTGATACCAGAGCAGTACAATTCATAATTGCATAGCTGGGGAAACAACCCAAATGCCCATCAATTGATCAGTGGATTAATAAAATGTGGTAAATATGTGCCATGGAGTACTATACACTCAGAGAAACAATGGTGATATAGCACATCTTGTATTTTCCTGGATAGAGCTGGAACCCATAATACTAAGTCAAGTATTCCAAGAATGAAAAAACAACCACCAGATATACTGACTAGCAAACTGGTATTAACTGAGCAGCACCTAAGTGGACACATAGCAATGATATTAATTGGGTATTGGGTGGGTCGGAGGTGGGAGGGGGGCCGGGTATATACATACATAATGAGTGAGATGTGCACTGTCTGGGGGATGGTCATGATCGAAGCTCAAACTTGTGGGGGGTGGGGGGGCAAGGGCATTTTTGAAACCTTTAAAAATGTGTACCCCCATAATATGCTGAAGTAAATTGTAATAAAATTAAGAAAATTAAATGTGTCATAAATGCATAAGAAGAAACAGAAAGCAAACCGACAACCCACAGAATAAGAGAAAATTTTCACAAGCTACACATCTGATAAAGGGCTGTTAACTGGAATCTATTCAGAACTCAGTAAAATCAGCAAGGAAAAATCGAACAACCAAATCAAAAAGTGGACATAGGACATGAACAGAAACTTTCCAAAAGAAGACAGAATAATGGCCAACAAACATGAAAAAATGTACAACATCTCTAATCATCAGGGAAATGCCAATGAAAACCACAATGAGTTATCACTTATCTCCACTGAGAATGGCCTTTATTAACAAGTTGTAAAATAATAAATGTTGATTTGGATGTGTAGAGATAGGAACACTCCTACATTGCTGGTGGGACTGCAAGCTAGTTCAATATCTGTGGAAAGCAATATGGAAATACCTGAAAGCAATACAAGTGGATCTACCATTTGATCCAGCAATCCCATTATGGGGCATCTACCCAAAAGAACAAAAGTCACTCTATGAAAAAGACACCTGCACTCTAATATTTATAGCAGCTAAATTCACAGTTGCAAAGATGTGGAAACAACCAAAGTGCCCATCAATACATGAGTGGATTAATAAAATACGGCATATGTATACCATGGAGTACTATTCAACTATAAGAAACAATGGTGATATAGCACCTATTGTATTTTCCTGGCTAGCAATGGAACCCATTCTATTAAGTGAAGTATCCCAAGAATGGAAAAATAAGCACCACGTGTACTCACCAGCAAATTGGTATTAACTGATCAACACCTAAGTGGACATATAGAATAATATCTTTCGGGTATCGGTCAGGTCGGGAGGCACAGGATGGGTATATATATACATTATGAGTGTTTTGCATGCCAACTGGGGATGGACACGCTTGAAACTCTGACTCAAGGGGGAGGGGGGGCAAGGGCAATATACATAACCTTAACATTTGTACCCCTATAATATGCTGATAAAAAATTGTTAAAAAAGACATTCTATAATAAATACATCCGCATCCAAATGTTTTTGGCAGCACAATTCTCTATTGCAAGGATGTGGAAACAACCCATGTGCCCATCATTCCATGAGTGGATTAATAAAATATGGTACATGTATACGATGCAATGCTACTGAATTATAAGTAACCACAGTGATCTAGCACCTCTTGTAATTTCCTGGATACAGATTGAGCCCATCCTCCAAAGTGAGGTATCACAAGTATGGAAGAATAGACTCCATGTGTACTCGCCATCAAATTGGCACTAACTTGTCAACACTAAGGTTCTCACACAGTAGTAATATTCTTCAGGCACTGGGAGTTTGGGTGGGTAAATTCACAAGTAATGGACGCAGTGAGCATTGTAGGGGGGTAAAGGCTCACCTGAAATCATGACTTGAGTGTGGCAAAGTCATAACCTGTAACCAAAATGTTTGTACCCCCATAATATACTGAAATTAAATAAAAGCTAAAAAAAAAAAAAGAAATGTGATATTATGTTGTTAATTTGTGAGCTTTCTCTTTTTTTGATGTATACACTTAAGGCTGTGAATTTGTCCCTTAGGACTACTTTAGCTATATCCCATAGATTTTGCTGGCTTGAGTTCCCTTTATCATTCAGTTCAAAGAATATTTTGATTTCCATCAATTTCATAATTGACCTAATGATCACTCAGCAGCAGGTTGTTCAATTTCAGTGATTTTGTGTAGATTTCAGAGTTTCTCTTGGAATTGATTTCTAGTTTTATTCCACTATGCTCTTAGAATATATATGGTATGATTTAAATTTTTTAATTTGTTGAGACTTGTGCTGTGGCCTAACATATGATCAATCGTGGAAAATGTCATATGTTTTCTTGAGAAGAATGTATATTCTGTAGTTTCTGAGTATAATGTTCTGTAAATATCTGTTAGGTCCATTTATTCTAAAATCCCATTTAAGTCCAATGCTTCTTTGTTAACTTTCTGACTCATTGATCTGTCCACTTCTGTCAGTGGGTTATTAAATATCCAGAAATTATGATGCTACTCTTTATTTCTTGCCAAGATCTAGTAGAATTTGTTTCATGAATCTGGGAGCTCCTGTGCTTGGTACATATATATTTAAGATTGTTATATCTTCTTGCTGAATTTCTTCCTTTATTATTATATAATGACAATCTTTGTCTTTTATTGAAAGTTATTTATATAATTGTTTTATTTCTTCTGAATTATATTATTTCTTCTTTTTATTTCTATGTCAGCATATTCTGGGGTTACAAATTTTAAGGTTTCAAATAATGCCCTTTCCCCCATCCTCCCACAAGTCTGAGCTTCCAGTGTGACCATCCTCCAAACGGTGCACATCTCACTCATTATGTATGTATATACCCGCCCCTCTCCCCTCTCCCACCTGACCAATACCCAATTACTGTATTTCCTATGTGTCCACTTAGGTGCTGCTCAGTTAATACCAGTTTCCTGGTGAGTATATGTGGGTCTTGCGTTTCCATTCTTGGGATACTTCACTTAGTAGTATAGGTTCCAGCTCTAACCAGGAAAATACAAGATGTGCTATATCACCGTTGTTTCTTAGAGCTGAATAGTACTCCATGGTATACATATACCACATTTTATTAATCTATTCGAGGATTAATAGGCACTTGGGTTGTTTCCAAAGCTTTGCAATTATGAATTGTGCTGCTATGAATATTTGAGTGCAGGTGTCTTTTTGGTAGAGTTTCATTGGATCTTTTGGGTAGATGCCCAGCAATTGGATTGCTGGATCAAATGGTAGATCCACTTGTATCACTTTAAGGTATCTCCATATTGCTTTCTGAAGAGGTTCAACTAGTTTGCACTCCCACCAGCAGTGTAGGTCTCTTCCTATCACTCCACATCCATGCCAACATTTATTGTTTTGGGACGTTTTGATAAAGACCATTCTTACTGGAGTTAAGTGATATCTCATTGTGGTTTTGATTTGAAATTCCCTGATGATTAGAGATGTTGAGCATTTTATCATATGCTTGTTGGCCATTATTCTGTCATCTTTAGAAAAATTCCTGTTAATGTCCTTTGTCCACTTCTTGATAGGGTTGTTTGATGTTTTCTTACTGTTTTTTGTGAGTTCTAAGTAGATTCTAGTTATTAGCTCCTTATCATATGCGTAGGATGCAAAACTTTTCTACCATTCTGTAGGTTCTCTATTTATTTTCATGACTATTTCCTTGGCTGTGCAAAAGCTTTTTAGTTTGATCATGTTCCATTTATTTATTTTGTTGCTGCTGTGATTGCCTTTGGGATTTTCTTCATAAATTCTTTGCCTAGGCCTATGTCTAGGAGAGTGTTTCCCCCAGAATTCTCTCCTCTGTCCTTTCACCATTATGTCACTGCCTTCCCCATGTACCTCTGATCCCACAGAATAGGTCATCTCTCTTTCCTCTCCTTCACTTTGGGTGCCTCCTCTCACCTCTCTGTTGATTCTTGATGTTCTCTCTTATATGATTGATCTGAAGGTGAATGTCCACTCACGACTTTCAATCATCTCTGTGAGAGTAGCATGTGCAGGCTGCTTCTAATCTGCAATCTTGGCCCTTTCCTTGATAAAGCTTCTTAATTAATTCAATAAACATTATCAAGTATCTACTAGGTGCCAGTAACTATGTTAGGCACTGGAAAATGATTTCATTTGAAAATATAAATTCCCAGGAAGTTGCAAAATTACTACAGACATGTGCACATACCCTTCACCAAGTCTTTCCCAAAGTCACATCTTAAATAACTGTAGTACAATATCAAAACCAGTAACTCAACATTGGTATAATGTGTGTGTTTAGTTCTACATTATTTTATCACTTGTGTAAATTTGAGTAACCATTACTACAATTAAGATACAGAGCTATTCCATCACCACAACAGATCTGCTTCAGGGACCTTGTTACAGTCACACAATCCCCAAACCACCATTATCCCTGGAAACCATTAATCTGCCCACTATCTATAATTTTATCTTTTTCAGAATGTTATGTATATGTAATTATTCAGTATATGACTTTTGAAATTGGCTTATTTTCTCAGCTTAATAGCTTGAGATTGATCCAAATTGTTGTTTACATCAATAGTGTGTTCCATTTTATTTCTGAGTATTACTCCATGGTACATTTCTACCACAGTTTAACCAATTGTTTGCCTCTTGAGGGACATTTTGGCTATTTCAAATTTTGGGCTACTATAAATAAAACTGCAGTTAACAATTGTGTGTCAGTATTTCTATAAATGTAAGTTTTCATTTATCTGGGGTAAATGCCCAGGGGTACAACAGTTGTATCATGTGGTAAGTGTATGTTTAGCATTTTAAGAAACGGCCAATCTGTTTTCCAAGGTGGCTATGCCATTTTTCATTCCACCATCAATATGTGAGATTCAGTTTCTCGGCATCTTTGTCAGAATTTGATATTATCACTATTTTTTATTTTAGATGTTCTAATAGTTTATATAGTGCTAGTTCATAGTGATTGTAATTGACATTTTCTAAACACTAGTGATGTTAAACATGTTTTCATGTGCTTCTTTGTCACCATTATATCACCTTCAATGAAATGTCTCTTCATGTCTTTTGCCCCTGTTTACCTGGAGAGAAATGCTAAGCTCATTTATAATTATTTACTGTTGAAATTTTAAAGTTTTAGTATATATTCTAGATAGTAGTATAGTTTATTTTTTTGTCTGATAAGTGTTTCGCAAATATTTCCTTGTAATCCATAGCTTATCTTTTTATTCTCTCAACAGGATCTTTCACAAAGCAACATGTTTTAATTTTTTTTTATTTTTAATTTTATTTATTTATTTATTTGTTTGTTTTTTCCCATATTCTGTGGGTACAAATATTGTTAGGGTTACATATCTTGCCCCTGCCCCCCTCCCCACCCCACTCTGCCAGAGCTTCAAGCATGTCCAGACTTCAAGTGGTGCCCCCTGCACCCACCAAAATGTTTTAATTTTGATGAGGTCTGACTTATCAAGTTTTTCTTGTATGTACTCTACTTTGGGGGTCATCTCTAAGAAATGTTTGCCATGTCCTAGGGCCTGATGATTTTCTCCATGTTTTCTTCTAAATGTTTTCTGGTTTTATATTTTACATTAAAGAATAGTGTCTATTTTCAGTTAATTTTTGTATAAGTGTGAGGTGAGAATGAAGGTTCATTTATTGCCAGTGAATTTCCAATTGCTCTAATGCTATTTGTTGAAAAGACTATTTTTCCTGAATTGAATTGTATTTGTATCTTTGTCAAAAAAATCAGTTGGTCATATCTGTGTGTATCAATTTCTGGGTTCTGTAGTCTATTCCATTGATCTATGTGTTTATCTTCTCACTAATACCACACTTTCTTGATCATTGTGGCTATATAATACGTCTTATAATTGAGTAGAGTGATCTCTGTATTCTTTTTAAAAATTGTTTTAGTTAATCTAAATTCAAATGTTAACATTCAAATACATATCACTTTCTATATGTATTATTTTCTTGGGTCTGCCATAACAAAGTACCACACACTGGATGGCTTAAAAAACAGAAATTTGTTGTCTCCCAGTTTTGGAGACTTGAAGTTTGAAATCAACATGTCATCAGGGTTGACTCCTTCCGAGGGCTGTTGGAGAGACTGTTCCAGGCCTCTCTTTCAACTTCCAGTAGCCTCAGGAATTCCTTGCTGATAGATGACATTCTTTCTGCATCTTCACATTATCATCCTTTGGTATGTGTCTACTTTCGTGTCCAACTTTCCCATTTTTATAAAGATACCACTCATATTGGATTAAGTTCCACCCTAATGATTTCATTTTAACTTTATCCTATCTCTAAATAAGGTCTCATTCTGAGGTACAGAGGGGTATGACTCCAACATATGTTTTTTTGGAGAGAAGAATACAATTTAACCAATGACACTGCATAAATCTTAAGATAATCTCATCTATACTTACAAAAAATATTGCTGACATTTTGATAGGGATTGCCTTAAACCTATAGGGAGAATTGACATCTTTACTATGTTGATTCTTCTAACTCATAAACTTGGTATATCTTTCAAGTTATTAAGGTCTTTGATTTCTTTTTCTTTCATTGGCCATTTGTCATATTCACCATTCAAATCCAGCATATGTTTTATTAGATATATATCCAATCTTTACATTTTTCTGTGTGATTATAAATGATATTAAATTTTCAATTACAATATTCGTATGTTTAGTTCTACTACATAGAAATACAGTGGACTTTTTTATGTTGATCTTTTATCCTACAACCTTGTTGAGTTGCCTTATTCATTGTATTTTTTTATAAATTCCTCATATTTTTACATAGAGAATCATCTCATCTTCAAATAAGGACAGACTTCATACTTTTCAATGTATATACATTTTTTTCTTTTTATTTCAAAATGTTAAGGAGGTACAAATGTTCTTGGCTACATGGATCATTTTTCCAATGCTTGACTAACAGCTATAAGTGTGCCCATTACCAAAATAATATTCATTGTACCTTTTAGGTAGGTTTTTGCCCCTACCTTTCTCCTCCATGCCTCTGCTTGATTTACACTTAGTTTTACCTACCTCTGTGCACATGTGTGTTCATCAGTTAGTTCCAAGTTAATAGTAAGTATACGTGGTGCTTGTTTTTCCATTTCTTACATACTTCACTTAGGATAATGGTCTCCTAAAGACAATGGTCCATCCAATTTGTTGCAAAAGGCATTAATTCATTTTTTATGGCTGAGTAGTACTCCATGGTATACGTATACCGTATTTTATCAATCCACTCTTGAATTGATGGGCATTTGGGTTGGTTCCACATCTTTGCAGTTATGAGTTGTGCTTCAATAAACATTTGAATACAGGTGTTTTATTGATAAAACGATCTCTTTTCCTCTGCGTAGATACCCAGTAGTGGGATTGCTGGATCAAATGGTATGTCTAGTTCTTTGAAGAATCTCCACACTGTTTTCCATAGAGGCTGTAGTATCTGTTCATGTCTTTGGCCCAATTTTTAATGGGGTTGTTTGTTTTATTCTTGCTGATTTACTTAAGTTCTTTGTAGATTCTGGATGTTAGTCTTTTATTTAATGTATAGTTTGCAAATATTTTCTCCCATTCTTTAGGTTGTCTACTTGTTCTGTTTATTATTTCCTTAGCTGTGCAGAAGCTTTTTAGTTCAATCAAATCCCATTTATTTATCTTTGTGGTTGTTTCAATTGTCATTGGGCTCTTAGTCATAAATTCTTTCCCTAGACCAATTTCTAAAAGAGTTTTTCCTACATTTTCCTCTAGAATTCTTATGGTTTTATGCCTTACATTTATGCCTTTTATTCATCTTGAATTAGTTTTTGTGAGTGGTGAGAGATAGGTGTTGCCTCTCATTCTTCTGCATGTGGCTATCAAATTGTCCCAGCACCATTTATTGAATAGGGCTTCTTTTCCTGAGTGTACATTGTTGTCTGCTTTGTCAAAGATCAGTTGGCAGTAGGTAGATGGTTTTATATCTGGGTTCTCTATTCTGTTACATTGGTCTATCTCTATATTTGTACAATTACCATACTGTTTTGGTTACTATAGCCTTGTAGTGTACTTTGATGTCTAGTAATGAGATGCCTCCAGATTTATTCTTTTTGCTTAAGATTGCTTTGTGTATTCAGGCTCTTTACTGTCTCCAAACAAAGTATAAAATTATTTTTTCTACTTTTTGATGTATGACATTGGGATTTTGATGGAGATTGCATTGACTATGTAAATCACTTTGTGTACTATGGACATTTTAACAATGTTTATCCTACCAATCAATGAGCATGATATATTTTTCTATATGTTTTTGTCCTCTGTGACTTCTTTCCCCAGCGTTTCACAGTTATCCTTTTAGATAACTATAATCTCCTTGGTTAAATATATTTCTAGATATTTTAATTTTTGCAGATACTGGGTATAGTTTTAAGACATTGATTTGACTCTCAGCTTGGCTGTTATTCATATATAGAATTGCTATTGATTTATGTACATCAATTTCATAACCTGACACTTTGCGGAATTTATTTATCAATTCCAAGACTCTCTTGGTGGAATCTTTAGGGTTTTCTAGAAATAATATTATATTGTCAGCAAAAAGTAATAGTTTGACCTCCTCTTTCCTAATTTGAATACCCTTTATTTCTTTCTCTTTCCTGATTGTTCTGCTATGGTCTTCGTTTTTCCTTCTGTTTATGTGATAAATCACATTTATTGATTTACATATGTTGAACCATCCTTTCGTCTCTGGGATGAGGCCCGCTTCATCATGCTGGATTATTTTTTGATGTGCTGTTGAATTCAGTTTGATGGAATTTTATTGAAGATTTTTGCATCTATATTCATAAGAGATATTGGTCTGAAGTTTTCTTTTTTGTTGTGTGCTTTCCTGAGTTTGATATTAAGGTGATACTGACTTCATTGTATGAGTAGGAGAGAATTCCCTCTTCAATATTATGGAATAATTTCTGTATTATGAGTAGCAGCTCTTATTTATAGATCTGGTAGAATTTGGATGTGAATCCATCTAATCCAGGGCTTTGATTTGTAGCAAAATTTTTAGTACTGTTTCAATTTCACTACCTGTTATCATCTTTTCAGGAATTCTACTTCGTCCTAATTGAAGGTTGGGATGTTTTGTGCTATCAGTAATTTTTCCATTTGCTCTACGTTTTCTATTTTATGTGTGTAGAGATTTTCATAGTATTCACAGATGATGCTTTGTGTTTCTGTGCTATCTCTTGTAATATTTCCTTTTTTATTTTCAATTAAGCTTATTTGAGTTCTTTCTCTTCTATTCCTGGTTAATATAGCAAGAGATCTGTTGATTTTATTTATCTTTTCAAAGATCCAGCCTTTGTTTAGCTGATCCTTTGTATTATTTTCTGTTTTATATTCATTTAGTTCTACTCTAAACATTGTTATTGCTTTTATTCCACTGGCTTTGGGTTTACCTTGCCATTCCTTTTCTAGTTCCTTTAGATGTTATATTACATTGGTAATTTGTGATCTTTCTGCCTTTTTGATGTACACATTTAAGGTTATGTATTTTCCCTTGATGAATGATTTTGCTGAGTCCCATAGATTTCCATAGCTTGTGTCATTTTTATTGTTCACCTCAAAGAATCTTTTAATTTTGTTCTTAATTTCTTTTTTTTTCTTTTTTATTTTTTTTTTTAGGGTATTATGGGGGTACAAGTGTTAAGGTTACTTATATTGCCCATGCCCCCCACCCCTTGAGTAAGAGCTTCAGGCATGTCCATCCCCAAAATGTTGCACATCTTACTCATTGTGGTTGTATACACCCATCCCCTCCTCCTCACTTTCACCCTCCCGACACCCGATAAATGTTACTCCTATATGTCCACTTAGGTGTTGATCTTTTAATACCAATTTGCTGGTGAGTACATGTGGTGCTGATTTTTCCATTCTTGAGATACTTCACTTTATAGAATGGGTTCCAGCTTTATCCAGGAATATACAAGTGGTGCTATATCACCGTCATTTCTTAAAGCTGAGTAGTACTCCATGGTATACATATACCACATTTTATTAATCCACTCATGAATTAATTTCATTCTTCACCCAATAATCAGTCAGCAGCAGATTGTTCATTTCCATCATATTGTGGGGGCTTGAGTGCCTCTTTTGTGATTGATTTCTAGTTTTATTCTGCTGTGGTCTGAGAAAGATACATGGTATGATTTAAATTATTTTGAATTTGTTGATGGATGTTTTTTGTAATAAGATAGTATCAATCTTGGAGAATGTCCGAACTGCTGATGAGAAGAATATATATCCAATAGTTTTTGACTAAAATGTTCTGTAAATATCTGTAAGGTACATTTGATTTAGAGTCTAGTTTAAGTCCATTGTTTCTTTCTTTATTTTCTGGTTTGATGATTTTCCAGCTCTGACAGTGTTGAGGCTCTGAGAGTTGTTGAGGCTCTTGGCAATTATGATGGTGCTATTTATTTCTTTTCCTAGCTCCAAGATGATGCTTTATGTGTCTGGGAGCTCCTTTGTAATGTACATATATATTCAGGATTGTTATGTGCTCTTGTTAAATTGCTCTCTTTACTATTATATAATGACCTGATTTGTCTTTCTTTACCTTTCTTGGTTTAAAGTCAATTTTATCTGATGTGATAATGGCTACTCCTGCTCTCTTTCGATTTACATTTGCATGAAATGGAATCCTTGTGGTTTAGATGTGTGTCCTGGAGGAAGCAGATACTTGGGTTGTGTTTTATCACCCATTCAACCAGCCTATGTCTTTTGAGAAAGCATTCAGATCACTAACATTGAGTGATAGAATTTATATGTGGGATGTAGATTTGTTCATCATTTTGTCTAGTACCTTATTGCTTTGTTTTCCTGCATATGCAATTGTTTTATAAGAGTTGTGAGTTTTAGAAGTTTTTTGAGTGAATTTATACTTGTGGGATCTGTTCTGTTGACTCCTGGTAACACACAACATCCCAAGCTTCAATTAGCAAGAAATAGAACTCCTGAACAAATGATAACAGGCAGTGAAATTGAAACAGTGCTAAAAAAAAATTCCAACAAATAAAAGCCCTGGACTATATGGATTCACAGCCAAATTCTACCAGATCTATAAATAAGAGGTGGTACTCATAATACAGAAATTATTTCATAATATTGACAAGGAGGGAATTCTCTCCTACTCATACCATGAAGCCAGTATCACCTTGATATCAAATTCAGGAAAGCACACAACAAAGCAGTTCTGAGTATTGCTTGCAGGGCAGGTCTGGCCATGGCAAATTCCCTCAGGGTTTGCTTGTCTGAAAAAGACTTAATTTCTCCATCACTTGTGAAACTTAGTTTTTCAGGGTATATAATTCTAGGCTGGTGATGGTTCTATTTAAGAAGATTAAAGATAGGGCCCCAATACCTTCTGGCTTCTAAGGTTTCTTTTTTTTTTTTTCTTTTATTTCATCATATTATGGAAGTACAAATATTGTTAGGGTTACAAATATTGCCCCTGCCCCCTCCCTCCCCCCGATATGTCCAATCCCCTGGTGGTGTACATCACACACGTTATGGAAGCACACACCCCTTTCCTCCTCCCCACACCTACCTGCCCACTACCTGTTAAAATTTTTTTTTTTAACATTTTGGTTACATTGTATATCTTTGCCTCTCCCTAAGAAGGGTTAGAGGTATGCCCTCCCCATCCAAAATGCTCATCTCATCCCTAAGGTTGGGTGCCCCCCCACACACCGAATCTCTGGTGAGCATTGCCACCATTTGAAAACCAAAGTTTAAATCAGTCAGTACCAATTTGATGGCGAGTAGATGTGGAGCCCATTTTCCATGTCTTGTGTCGCCTCACTTTGGATAACGGGCTTAAGCTTAATCCAGGATAGCATAAATGGTGCTAGCTCACTATCATTTCTTAGGACTGAGTAATATTCCATGGTAAGCATATACCACATTTTAGTTATCCACTCATGAATTGATGGGCACTTGGGTTGTTTCCATGACCGTGCAATAGTGAATTGTGCTGCTATAAACATTCGGGTGCAGATGTCTTTATAGTAGAATGTCTTATGCTCTTTTGGGTAGATGCCCAACAATGCTATTGCAGGGTCAAATGGTATTTCTATTTTTAGCTGTTTGAGGTATCTCCAAATTCTTTTCCACAAAGGTTGCACTAATTTGCAGTCCCAGCAGCAGTGTAAGAGTGTTCCTGTCTCTCCACATCCTCGCCAGCATTTGTTGTTTTGGGATTTCTTGATATAGGCCATTCTTAATGGGGTTAGGTGGTATCTCATTGTGGTTTTGATTTGCATTTCTCTAATAATTAGAGAAGTTGAGCATTTCTTTTAATGTTTGCATGCCATTATTCTGTCTTCTTTGGAGAAGTTTCTTTTCATTTCCGTCGCCCATTTCTTGATGGGATTGTTTGATTTTTTCTTGTTAATTTTTTTAAGTTCTAGATAGATTCTTGTTATTAGGCCTTTATCACAGGTGTAGAGAGCAAATATTTTCTCCCACTCTGTGGGTTGTCTATTTGCTCTACTGATGGTTTCCTTGGCTGTGCAGAAACTTTTTAATTTGATCAGATCCCATTTGTTTATTTTTGATGCTGCGGTGATTGCCTTGGGGGTCTTCCTCAAAAATTCTTTGCCTAGGCCAATGTCTGATAGGGTTTTCCCAACATCCTCTTCTAGGATTCTTAAGGTTTCATGTCTTAGGTTTAAGTCTGTTATCCATCTTGAGTGAATTTTTGTGAGAGGTGAGAGGTAGGGATCCTGATTTGCTCTTCTGCATGTAGCTAACCAGTTTTCCCAGCACC